>JAWWQZ010000328.1:11800000-12086215 GCA_033815515.1 Cryptocheilus praepositus
TTTCAATATTAACATTTTGTTAATCGTCGTTTTCTGATGTTAAATAAAGTAAAGTTATGTGATGTGTATATAATGGGTTGCAATCTTGCAATTTTTAGGATTTCTGTTGGAACAATTTTTACGCGTGGCAAGAAACAATTCGCGAGAGCTTGCGTGATAATTGTTGCTTTTCAATTTTAACATTGAATTTAATGGTCGTTTCCGATTTTTAGAAAAACAAAATAAAATATCCGGAAATGTATGTATCTAAGTGCGATTATTAAGTAAAATATGTAAAGTAGTTTATTATCCTCATTGACGAGCAATTTTTAACGCGAGGATAAAAATTCTGCGTGAAAGCTGCCGCGATTATTGCAGCTTTGCAATATTAACGTTTCCATAAATCGTCGTTTCCCGTTGTCAGAAAAGCTTATAAAACCGGTTGTTAAATAATATATGTAGAGTTTCTTACGTGGTTTGAAAATTGCTGCAGCGCGTAAAATATAAAGTATGGGATTCGCGTGACGCGCCTGCAAACATTTTTACAAATCTCGAACTCTCCATCTCGTATACTATGTGATCTAAAGAAATTGCCCTCTTTCCGGCTGAAGTCACATAACGTTTTCTCCATAATCAGCGAGTTCAAAACATCGTGTAATACCAAAGAGAAATATTTACGTGCAAAAATTGCATTACCGGAAGAAAGGCGCGCTGCAGCCCGCGAAACACCAAAGAACCTTCATTCCTACTCTTAATAACATCAGCGCCGCACGATGGAGATCCGCAGAGCAGAAGCGAGCGACAAAGTTACACGGACTGTGAAGGACATTCCGAGCGAACGATTCTAGCAGCTTCGATTACCGGTAACATCGATGAAATAAAATCTTGCCATAACAGGGGAATCGCATTGAGACGAACACATTTCGCGGCCTTTGTCGAGGCAAAAATGAGAATTCCATATTCCAATCCCGTGTACTTAATAGCCCGGCCGTCGCGACAAGCTCGGGACGGTCTAAGAGAAAAAAGCTCGCTGCAGAAAGGGTGCTCAGAACTTCAGAGGCCTCGGCATCGGTTATCGACCATCGGTTTATCGATTCATTATCGCTTTCCTTTCCGCGATATTCCCAGTAATACGCAAGCGGCAACTCTTGCGCCGTTTATTATGTATATAGAGCGTATCTGATAGCGAGTTTGCATTCTCTGCCTACCTGCCTCCTATAGCACTGGCTTGAATGGTGTCAACTTGCTTTATAATACGCGCGGAGATCGTAAATGCGCTGTCTGCGTGTAGACACTGATGCAGGTATAGACTCGGCTAGTAGCCTCTATGATGTAGGCTCTAGGTTGCACGGATTCTAAACGCCATCCAACTTCGACGCTGTGTATCGTGTACGTGCGATACGTATACGGGCGATAGGTATACGTGCGAACTTGCCACGCCAGAATCTTAATGGCGCGTGCGTGTGGACTTACGTGTAACAGGGCTTTATTTTAACGCGATACATGCATGATAGATCGCGCCGTGATTTAACGGCTAACTGAAGGTATCGCCCGGGAACGTATGGCATTAGCACGAGAAATTGCCGACAAATGCGGCCCAGAGTGTGATTAAAGATTGAATAGCCTGGTTAAGAATTATTCATGCGGGATCTTGTTACGGTGGATTTAAGACATTCAGGAAAACATTCTTCTATTCAAATTTTCACGGCTGAACGTCTGCGGGATTAGCATTATTTTTAGTGTATGTGCGGTAAAAGAGCAATAAGAAACGCAAATGTTTCCTTAACATTTGCTAATACACGGAAAATACGAATTATTACTCAATAGAAGACATAATTACACGCATACATGTGCAACCGTTTGTTTCATTAAACCATCCATCATTTTCCGTAATATTTGCCAATGCATAGAAAGTACAAATTATTACTCAACGCAAAATATGATTGCATGTGTACCTATGTAACCATGTGTTTTATCGAACTATCTATCACGTTAAGTTCTTTCTTATTTCTGCCGGCCGCAAATACATTGCTCTTTGACTTATTTTCCCTTTCATTATCAAGTTTGCGTCGGTAACGTTCACTTTTATGCCCTGAACGGGCAAACCATTTAACGGGCCGTCCTTCGAATCCGAAGGAAAGTTGAATTGCCGCGAGAACGAGTTTGAAAATGCGGTAATCGAGTTTTCAATGGACGTCGGCCACGCTCTCACAGGCTCGTGGGTGTTTGCGCGCTCGGTTTGCGAAACAATTAGTCGCGCCGAAACTGTTTGAGCGAATGTCTACGAGCGACGGCCGTGATTACTTTCGTTGTTGAATGCCTAAAGTCGCTGGAAACTTTGATTTCGCTCGCGTACATCGATTAATGCCATTAACCTCATCGCGATAACAGTACATATCATCGTAGCCAGCCTGGGAAAGTATTCTAATGTATTATAGCATAATTAATAGGAGCATAGACGACCAATAGGGTTTCTTTACAATAATTCTAATGAGTCACATACGTCATTTTCATTCGTTCTCTACATATTTTTGCGGCTCACATTTTACTTATGTTTGACCACAATTTTAAAACTATTATGAAGTATGCCGCGGCATCTTTGCTGTGAAGGTCTAGGCACAAAACCGATCGAATTCGATTTATGATTATGGGGGAATTGTAACATAATTTTCAATCGTACTTCTATAGACCCTATGGAATGAGAAAGCCGCGAGCATTCAACTCAGAAATTACGAGAGAATTAAACAATGAAGTGTGAAAGCTGAAGTTCTAAGATAATTGATAGTTTGAGGTGTTCCAAGTTTCAAAATGCCACGAAGCACGCATAGTACGATGCGTGATAGCAGTAAATACGTATTCACGAAAACTCATAAACACTCTAATGAAGATATACAGTATACATTAGAATATAGTTTAACAAACTTTTCACTAATGTGCCGCTATAAATTAATGTATCTTTCACCACATCTCCACAGTTCTGCTTTCAAGACTTTATTGTACACTTAATATTTAGTAAACGTCACCAAACGCCGCTACTTCTAACACACATTTTTAAACATATGCTAATTGCAAACGCAAAATGCACCGTTCCAAGTTTACCGAATTCTATACCGTGTCAGTTACCAATTTCATACTACTTAATTTCACATAACACAGAAATTGTCAATAACTTAATTACCATATACTATCTTCTTTCGCTCGGATCACCAAAATGTCCAAGTTTACCGAACTCTTTTCCGCTCCAATTATCAAGTTCAGATTACATAATTTGGAACAACATGGCAACTGTCAGCAACCTAATTGCCATATCAGCGGTATATACAGTTCTTTCATAGTAATTATTCATATAAACGTTTTATTTTGATTCGACCCCAAAATATTCAGAACATCTTTAACTTTACGTATATATCTCAGTTTTCATTAAAATTGCAATTTCAACAGCACCTTCTAACATTTATGCATGACGATCTGACTTGTCACAATACAAAGTACTGTCGCCTCTTTATGACGAGTATCCTAATGAAAAACAGCTAACTGGTGGGAAAGTTTTATTATAAAACCTTACTATACCGAAGGCGTACATGCGATAATTATCCATTCTCTACGTTATATACTGTTTCTTCATAATAATTACTTGCAATTTTTTATTTATTCGTTATATTTTGCCTTGGCCTCCAAACCTTTAAAGCATCTTAAATTTTACGAATATATTTGAGTTTTGACTAAAAAAGCAATTTAAACAGTACCATCCAACTATATTTTTGTATCTGGCAATCATAGTCGTCAGGATAGAAAATATTCTCGCTTCTTCATAGCGTCTATACTCATCTCCAGATGACGAGTATCCTTTCGATGAATTCTAATGATTTCAAAGCGCGCGCCGTAGCGACGCAGCAGCGGTGCGCGTCTAGATTCGCCGCGTCGCCAATGAGGACTCGTCCCGCAAGGTTAGTTTCGAGATTCGACGGCAGACGACGCCAGCGGCCAGCGAGAAACACGAAGCCGCCGGCGCACGCAGCGCCGCGCATCGACGGAACGTTACGATATTGGATGCGAGCGAGAACGAGGCAGACCCGTTCGCGTTCCGCCGAGGTGGTGCAGTTTTACAGTGTCGCGTAGAGTGTAGTGTTTTCTTCCTTTCCCCCCGTTCTCGCGCGTCGAATGACGGTGTGCGTCGATGAAACGGCCCGGAACACTACCCGATGACTGAACGGTGCATTTAGGTAATTAGCAGTACTCTCCTTTTTAACGACCGCGCCCCGCGCCGCGAAATATATCACAGGCCTCCGTCGTTGCGTGAAACGGCGAGGAGGCTGGCTTAGGTGCGCCACCATAGCGCACAACACACCGCGCCGGCGTTGTCGTCATTATTGCCGTCGCCGTCGTCGTCGTCGTCGTCGTCGTCGTGTTCATCGTGCTCGTCGTGTTCGTCGTGCTCGTCGTTGTGGAATTACGCCGGAAGCCAGTCGTCGCGAGTGTTCGCGCGTACGGGACGGACATAGAGCGCGTGTGGAGGAAATCTGAGTGTATGCACGTATGTACGTGACGCCGCGTCGCTTGCGAAGAGAAGCGGTGAAATTAGCGAAGGTGCGTAGCACGTTTTTTCGCTGCGACGCGAACGCGTGCCGGGCAGCGAGGGCCGTTTAGAGGTTCGCGGCGGAAATGGTGTCTTGTCGGCAGTGGCCGAGAGAGTGGTAGAGAGAGAGTGGCCGAAAAAGAGTGGCAGTGTCGGACAGTGCGCCGCACGCGTTTGTCGGCTGACGAAACGTGGCCGCGTCCGTTTTGCAACGTTTCGCAGCGTGCCGGAGAGTATCTGGGATGGCGAGGCAGGCAAAACGGAGTATAGGAACGGCCGCGTGCGTAGCGTCCGGCGGATCGAACGATCCTCCCTTCCCTGTTCGCGCGGCGAAGGACGGACGGAGAGGAAAAATGTCGACACGGCGTCGAGCGATGCGAGGGGCGGGCGCGGGAGGAGACTCCTACGGATTGCTTTTCTTCCGCGACTGTACCGCGCCGCTGCTCGACGACTCACGTCCTTTTCCGCGTGCCTTCTGCACGGCTGCAGCTCGCTTGTTTGTGCGGGCAAAACGCGAAAGCCAGGCCGCGAACGCTAGAATCCGCGACCGCGTGGTCCCCCGGAACGTTGCGCGTGGAAAACTTCTGATCGATTTCGTGCGAGGCGGTTATCGCAGCGTCGCGCGCGCTCGCCGAAACACCGGCAGCAGGCGGCTGGAGCTTCGAATCGCTGGATTGCGGCGTTATCATGTTTGCCGACCGGTCGCAGTCGCAGCTCTGCCTCGTTACAAGCCCCGTCGCTTCGTCGAGGAACTCGGCATTTCGTAAGGCACGCGGACGAATGCAACCCAACATCGATTCTAGGCGCTTTAGTGCGCGCGAGGAAAACGACGCGATGGCGGTTATTCGCGATCATTTCAAATGATGCGCCCGCTCTTCGGACGAATGTAGAGATTTTCTTTGTCCCGCGGGACCGGAGGGCGATTATTCATTTTAGGCGGTTTGCTGCCACGCGACGCGATGGCGGTTATAGAAAATGATTTCAAACGATACGTCTTCTTACGGTGGAAATGTAGAAGTTTTGTTGAGGACGGGATCACACGAGTTCTGCCTTCAGGAGTAATCGGTTTTCTTACTGTGACAAAGATTTCTCATAATTTAATTTTGGGAGATTTAGTGCCAGAGATTTTTAAAAATGCGTCTGATTCTGCCAGGCGACGCGGCGGCGGTTATTAAAAATAATTTGAACAATGCGTCTTTTTATGATTAAAATTTCATTCAAAATTTAATGATTAAAATTCGTGTAATAAGCATTTCAGCAATGTGCGCCGTCTCTTACTAGCCAACTCCGCATGTTTCGAGACCACGCGAATCCCGTCATCAGAACGTATCTATTTTTTTTCTATAGCAAAGATCTACGACCGCAGTTTGACTACTCGCAAAATAATTGCTAAGAAAGCAGCGCATTGCCGCCACCCTGATTTAACGCTACATCGAAAAATGCGCTAAACAAGTTTGCGCGCGCCTTCAGCAACCGTAGCAATTTTTGACATAAAATCCGAGGAGCGTGGCACTAAAACGGTTAATTACGCGTTGCCGCATATATTTCCGCGAGACACGTAGGTCGTGTATGTAAAATACGCGAGGCTGCCGACGTAGCGCGCAACGTGCGACGACGGCCTGTAAATATAAAGGAACGTTTGCCCGCTTTGTTCCGCCGTCGCAGCTTGCGAACGTTCGAAAAGGGTCAAGTAGCAGCTTGCCGAAGTGGTTTTGTGCGGCAGTGTGAGCATTGTGAAGAGCCGAGACCGTCATCCTCGTTTCGTTTTTTCCCGCTGCCGACCATTATCATTTGTTTCCTAGGTGCGCGCAGTTTTGCGCGGCAATTATTGTAGCATGCCACTCGACGCCGGCACGATATGATACGCTTACGGAAAGCCGGCTTGCGCGTTACATAAAGACCCGTTTATTTGTTGAGATCGCACGCCGCATTCGACGCATTTTACCGAGCACCCAGCGATCGCGAAAGCGTATTTGCATTATTATTTATTGACGTTCAATGCTTCGGCACGAGACATCTTAGTGCGCACTTTGTCTCTGAATCTTTTATGCCTCGGATACCTTGTGTGTGAGCTTCGGCAGTTCTTAGGCGGTTCACTGTAAAACGTGCCATTGCCGTTCATCGTGCTGGGAACGCAAATAATACAAGTTCTTACGGTGCTTGTGTCGTGATATAAACGTTTAGTCAAAATACGACGGTGGAACGAATTCGGAAAAAAAATAATTACTAAAATGCACTTTGTCGGGGAATCTTCGTCACAAATAATAGGAAGGAATTTATGTAACATTTGTGTCGTGACAGAAACTGTATCAAAATAATAGGATGGTGAAACAGTTTGAAATAAAACGATTACTAAAGTGCACTATGTTGCTGAATCTTTTATATTTATAGGATCACCGTGAAACGGGTCATTACTGTTAAATTTTATGGAAACGCAAAAAATACAAGTTCTTACGGTGCTTGTGTCGTGATATAAACATTTAGTCAAAATACGACGGTGGAACGAATTTGGAAACAAAATAATTACTAAAATGCACTTTGTCGGGGAATCTTCGTCACAAATAATAGGAAGGAATTTATGTAACATTTGTGTCGTGACATAGAAACTGTATCAAAATGATAGGATGGTGAAACATTTTGAAATAAAACGATTACTAAAGTGCACTTTGTTGCTGAATCTTTTATATTTATAGGATCACCGTGAAACGGGTCATTACTGTTAAATTTTATGGAAACGCAAAAAATGGCGGTTCATATAATACTTGTGTCGTAACATAAAAATTTAATTAAAATAACAAACTGGCGGAACATTTTAAAATTAAACGATTACTAAAGTGCGCGGTGTTGCTGAATCTTTCATGATTGAGATACATTGCGCGTTCGCTTTGGTGCTGTTCATTGATTCGTCGTGAAACGTGTCATTACTGTTAACTTTTATGGAAACGTGAATTAGCAAAAATAGATATGATAATTGTGGAATGATACAACGATTTAGTTAAAACAATAAATTCACGCAACATTTTGAAAGCAGGCGATTACTAAAGTGCACTTTGTCGAATATTTTATGGTTGTTACTTTTATGAGAAACGTAACAAATTAATTTTACTAGAAACGCAAATTACGGTAAGCTCCGTATTTGTATCGCGATCCAATAGTTTGCCTAAAATAATAAATCGGCGGAACGCTTTGAAATGAGAGAATCGCTAAAATGCACTTTGTTGCTGAATCTTCTATAATGACGATACATTCGGCGTTCGCGTTCTTCGACTGTTTATCGGTTCAGCGTAAAAGGCCCCATTACCATAAACTCTGCTACAAATTCGAGCGCGCTACGTCCCGGTAGAACTGAGTTAACGGTAATTTCCTTAAAACCCAACCCATCGCCCGCCTTCGTGCATCGCTCACCTTCGAACATTGATCGCAAAACAGCGTGCAAAGAAAGCCCATAAAATTTGCCGAAGTTAAACGACCCCTTAAGCCACACATAGCCAACGTCCTTCACTTCGCGTATTCGATTTCTCTCTTCGCCCTCTTTTCCGCAGTCCGCGAAACTTTTTCCATTTGCTTTCCCGCTCATCCCGCCGGCAGACATTTCTATTCCGCCGCGAACATTGTCCGTTTCTATTTCGGTCGCATAATTCAGCGTATCGGTCTCGTTCGGTGGTCAAGGAAAACGTCGGCTATTACTTGGCTCTGCGTCCGCGAACGATATTATTCTCATGAGTGCGCAGGATCCGAACAAATTGACAAATCACGCTGATTGCTTCGTATTGCGCAATTTACGTCGACCGTCCGACGGATCGGCTCGATTTCGCTCGCAGGGCGCTCCGTTATGCAATTGTCCGTACAACGACCCGTTACGAGTCGGGGACGATTTTCGTATTTTTACCCTCGCTCGTCAGTGGCAAGCGCGACGTCCGCTGGCACTTGTTGGGCTTGCGGCCGTCCAAAGCCGGACTTATGCAAAATGGATGCGCATAGCGAAATGCAGAACGCGCGAAATTCCACGCGAGGACATAGTGATAGCAGCGGAGCGAAACGTCGCGGGTCGCTGTTAGACGCCGAGAACCGCGACCGGGTGTCTCCGCGAGTTTAACTCGTTGACTGCCAAACGTATTTTGCTATGTTAGAACCGCCACGCGATAAAATACTACAGAGTATAATTAAATCGAGCAAAATAAAGGTAACGCACCGCGTATTTTAGACATCGCGATTTAGAACTCAAATCGTGCAAAATTGAATTTTCAATCCAATATCAATTGTATTTATTTACTTCATTACGAATTTTTTATAGAATTTGCGCCGGACACCGCGTATTTTGCTACAAGCACGCTGACACGCAAAATGTGCATGTTCAATGGTCAATTATTTACTATAAAATTTATCATTTCAAGTACGCTGACACGTGTGCATGTTTCATTTCTTTATGTTGTATTTGTTTTCACTGACAAAAATGAAAATTCGATGGTGAAATACATAGTACAGACATTTTCGACAACGAAAATAAAAATTCATCGGTGAATTATTCACGGTACAGGATGGCTCGGCAACGATCATTACAATTCGATGTTGAATTAAACAGTACAGAATTCTTGAGCAGCAAAAACAATAATGTTGTGTTCACAGTCAAAACGAAAGGAAATTTGTGAATTATTCAGTACCGAAAGTCTCGGCAGCAAAAACAAAATTCTCTTTAGGGACTCTGATACTTATGTACACATTTAACGTCTTAAAATTATAATTATGGAAACACTATTTCCATAATTCGTGAAATAGCCCGCGCGTCTTACTAAATTTGACAACCAGCCAATAAATTGAAATAATCATATTGTATTTTTGAATCTCATCCGGCAAGTGAGGGTACTGAAGAGGTTAGGAAATTAGCTTTTTGAAGAGGTCAACTCTTTCCTCGGCGCAGTAGTTGTGGACAGACCGTTGGTCGCGATTATTTCCGCCCACACGTTTGACGTGCGCGCAATCAATTACTGCACGAAGCGCCCGTAAATTTTCTATAAATTCATTTATTTTGGCTAAACGATTTATTTAGCGTAACGTGTAGAACGCGAGTACTTAACCTCTTGTCCTCAAATTACACGTCTGGCCTACGGTAATTTAATGACAAAGAATGCAATGACGTGGTCGATTGAGCTTGCTAATTTAATGTCAAAGAATACAATAACTTGCTGCAGTAATGAGGGTGAAGTACTAATTGTCTGCTGTTTCCTAATGTCTGGCACTGCTGATGTAGTTTTATTAGTGAAGCGCAGAAGAAAATGATATATTAAAAATTGGCAGCTGTGTATTAAAGATTTTTTTGAATATCACTTTCTAATAACAATTCTGAAAATTTGTTTTATGTATTAATTATTTATTAGTTATATACTTCTTCATTTAAACACCGTTTTTCGAAGTTCGACATTTATTTCTACGTTCTCCTCACGGGACTACGTAATAATTTAAATTGAGGTGAAACGAAGATTATATTTGTAAAGTGGCCCGAAAAATGAAAGAACGAAATTTCATTGACCCGAACTCGCTGGCAACATTTACATCTTTAATTCGCAGCAGCCAATCACTCAAATATTTTCTTCTGCACTTTTGCAAAAAGTACTGGATCAGTGCTGCATTGAGGAACAACGTTTAGGCCGAAAATCAAAGACCAAAATTTCGTTACTCCGAACCCGCCGTGCAAAATAAAATGCAAATTGGTCTTCTAGAGATCATAGCTGCAAGACATACAAATTATCTCAAATCGTCGATAAAAAAGCTTTAAAGTGACCGACTACATATTCCGGACTTCGACAGGAATGCGTTAAACATCGCTTGATCACTCGACCGTTTGAGTATCCACGAGGAATCGTCGCATTAATCTCAAGGATAACACGCGATCTCTTTACCAGCGTTTATCGTCTCGTCATGATCCGCACTGTATTGATATTCGCGATCCAGGGATTTGAACTCGCCGCGTCACATTGAATTGTAAACTACCGAATGTAGTCCGCAGCCTGCAGCTCGCATATGCCAGCATTACGCCGCACTCGTTTGTTGTATTGCTTCCCAGTAGTCTACGGTACTTTACGTAATACACTTATGCGTCGAGGCTTTATTATGCGCGTAGCGCCTTCTGACTTTAACACGTTGACTGCCACGTTGGTCACGTGTGACCGGAATGCCGCAAATATTTAGACAAATTTAAATGAAAGTTAATATAACATGACACGTCGTTACGCGGTGGCCATATACCGATGAGGATTTCTTTGTATTTAAGTGAGCCGTTTATTTTGGAAGTGGCCTAACTCCATTTATCTTCAAATCGAGATAAATAAAATTTACTGATAAATAACATGAATTTGTACATGTAACCATGGTAACCGAAAAATATTGAAAAACGGAGTTAGGCCACTTTCAAAATAAACGGCTCAATTATGGAAAACTAATCCAACTCAACGTTTTGACATATGTTGTCGTTAGAAGAAGGATTATTGAATAAATGTTAAAAAACGCGGTGAGATGATTTTTTGCAATCTTGATACGGGTTTCAGTGTATGTTGGTTTATAATTCTGCGTAGGTGCTGCAATGTAATCAGCAGAAATGTTAAACCGTTATGTGTTTGCTCTTGTCGAATACACAGTGAGATCCGTTGCGCTTTTCTTTCGACATGGCGCGAAATCAATGATTTCAATTTTATTTGGTAAACGCGATCATGATGATCAGCGATTAATCGATAGCGATAACGCGAAACTTGTCAATTTTATTGGATAAACACGAACGCAATCACGACCATATTTTAATGGGCCCTTAGAGGCAAACTGTTAATTCCGCAAATACGCGTGCTTACTTTTGCGTGCTTGGTGTAATTGATCATAACACGAAATTTGCCAATTTCATTCAACAAACACGAACGCGAATACGACGAATTTTTAACACGTTGGCTGCCGTGAGGGTCACCGGTGACCGGCGCAAGAAATTTTACTGAAGATCCAAAATATTCGCAATGGGTAGTAATAATTATTTTATAAAAGCAGTTATTGTTAGAATAGTGATGCGATTCTTTGGTCTCCAATACTTGCACATTATTTACATTTTGCATAATTCAGTCAAACGCTGTAGTATTTCATAGCATCGCCGTTCTAATACGGCAAAATACGCACGGCAGGCAACGTGTTAATCACCCCTGAGATGCAAACTATTAGTTTCTTTGGTCTCCAATACTTGCACATTATTTACATTTTGCATAATTCAGTCAAACACTGCAGTTTTTCATAGCATCGCCGTTATAATACGGCAAAATACGCACGGCAGTCAACGTGTTAATTACCCCTGAGATGCAAACTATTAGTTCCGCAGACTCGTGTGTTTTTACACATTTGCTGTATTCAATCACAAAAGTAGCAGATTTATCATTTTTATGCCATAACACGATTGTGACGCTTTTTAAATGACTCCTGGAATGCAAACTATTAATCTTACAGACTCGCATGCTTGCATTTATGCGTTTTCGCCATACTTGATCGTGTTAACGCGAAATTTGTCAATGTCCCGGCGATTTCACGTAATGCATGAGAGCCTGACTATCTTGGCGTGCGCGTGCACGCAGGTTCGCGGGCAGAAACGTGTTCTGCACTTCGTAACGGACCGACCAAGAAACCCGTCCGGTGCAAGATACTTGCGAGAGCCTTCATTGAGTAAGGGGCGCAGCAGAGTACAATGTCCGGCTGGAATAGTCTCGTTCCCGCTATCAAAGACTTTCCGCAGAACGTACGTCGATCTACTTTGCGTCTCGCGTCGAAGTTACCGGCCAATTTCTATCAAAGATTACATAGAATTGCGAAACGACGGCCTCGAGCGCGTCCTTTGGCGAAACTCCGTCATTACAGCCGACGTTTATAATAAAATCTAGCGTAGCGGCTCGGATAATAGTAGTGTGAACCACTTACAACGATATTATCAGCGAAATAGCATACGTGCGTACGTTAGTATTTTCTTTAACCTCTTTAAGCGCACTGGCACAGACGTGTAAGTTATGTACGCTGACAAAAAAATGAAAATTCAACCGTAAAATATTCACGATTGAAATCCTGAATGATAAAAGATGAAATATTATCGCGTGGCTGCATTAATAATATTTGTCTCTATTATACAGTTGGGAATATTAATGTATCTATAGAAACATCGTGCCGAAATTATTGTTAAACAATGTAATTCAAGCTGATTAATTGGCTGTGTGCGCCAATTAAATGTGGAACATTATTAGTTTTGCGGGATCGGGCAATTTAATGTGTTTCGAATTTGACGAGTAATATTGCAGAAACTGTTACTATTATATTTCAGCATCTTTTGCTGATTTTTATTCCTGACATTTTCTCCTCAATTTTCTAATCTGTAATTTTTGATCACCAAATTTTAAAATTCAAATTTTCTACTTTTAAATTTCTGCCTGTCCAATATATACTTACGTATTTACGTACTTCTCCGGATAATACCGTATACCTACATATTTCTTCGTAAATCTATTAACGGAATTATACGAATATATATCCACACAAATCTCGCCCTCAGGGTTCGACTTTTCAGATTCTGCATGTCATTTACCCGCGTATTTCTCCGGATAATATCGTATGGCTACGTATTTCTCTATAAACCCAATGTTAAACAATATAATTCAAACAGATTAATTGACCGTGTACGCCAATTAAATGTGCAACATCATTAACACTAGATTTACCGGATCCGCTAATTAATGGTGTGTTCAGATTACATGAGCAAAATCGCAGAAACTATTACTATCATTTTCCAGCAACTTTGGCTGTCTTTTATTAATGATATTTCCTCTCCGATCTTCTAATGGCCAATTTCTAAATTCAACATTTCCCCTTCCCAATTTCTGCATTTCGTAAATAAATTTCTCCGTTATTTATATTATTATATATATAATTATTATATCTCCGAATGGTATAATATATACCTACGTATTTCTTGTTTAACGAATATCGTAATTATTATATCTCCGAATAGTATCATATACCTACGTATTTCTTATTTAACGAATATCGTAATTATTATATCTCCAAATAATATCATGTACCTACGTATTTCTTATTTAACAAATATCGTAATTATTATATCTCCGAATAATATCATATAGCAACGTATTTCTTCTTGAAAAAATTCGCCACTATCGGCATAAGGTATTTTATCGGACGTAAGCAGCTTGCTCGTAGCCATTTTCGACGCAAAATGCAGGGTGCGAAAGTGTTTGTCGCGTGGACGTCGAAAGCCAACATTGTACATGCCCCTTGATGTTCGTTTAGAGAGGAAATCGGTCGCCTGTGTTCTCTCCCGTTCGCGTTTTCCGCCACTATCGATCGCACTGAACTACTGGCCGGCGTAATTAACATTATCGGGTTGAAAAATAACGCCGCGGAATGTGCCGTTCGACAGCGAGTAGCAAGAGTAAGCGCCCTTTGCCATTCTATCGGTCCGTTACAACGTGGAAACTGCCTGGGTCGTTGGAAAATACCGTCGGGTCGGAATGATCAACGTGACACGTCTTACTTTTCAGCGAAATGCAGCGCTTTTAACGAGTGAAAGTGACCGGACGACGTTATGATAATGCGCCAATTAATTGACCTTCGGCCATCGTGTTTCGTGAATAATGGATTCGGACGAATGCCATGGAAAGCTGTGATTCATAGAAATAAAATGGTTACAGTGTATAATAGAAAAGCTACGAAGCGTTTCGAACGATTTTAATCTCTTTACCCCCTACCACGTGGAGTGAACGTTTAGTGTTTTTAAATTATAATCATTTCCGCCAGTAGAAAAATATCGGCGGTGAATTATGCCTTACAGAATTTCTCGGCAGTAAAAAATAAAATCTCTTCAAGCACACTGATATATACGTGAACATTTAATTTGTTTAATTTAAAATTATTTTCATTGCCAAAAAAATCGACGGTGAAATATGCATTACAGATTTTCCACCGGCATTAATTAAAATTATTTTGTGCTTGAGAAAATTTGAATGAAACCAAGCAGCCAGCACAAAAAATTCTTCAGTTTTAATGAACATGTGGTTATAAATGTATAGAGTTTGTTATTTAAAATCTTCCAGCTGAGACTGCATCGGCAGCTTCTGCTTAACACGTTGACTGCCTTGCGTATTTTGCCGTATTAGAACGGCGATGCTATGAAATACTACAGCGTTTGACTGAATTATGCAAAATGTAAATAATGTGCAAGTATTGGAGACCAAAGAATCGCATCACTATTCTAACAATAACTGGATTTATAAAATAATTATTGCTACCCATTGCAAATATTTTGGATCTTCAGTAAAATCTCTTGCGCCGCCGGCCACCGGTGATCCCCACGGCAGCCAACGTGTTAAAATATATTATCATCGCCTGAAGTTAGGCATTTGCCATCACTTAACAATTAACCAAAAGTCGGTAGTGCTCAATATTCAATCGCTCCGAAGCCACACGCATTTCACCACCGCATTCGGCAAATCTGACCGTTAATGAATTAAACTGAAACATCCTTCTCCATAACCTGGAACGCACATTCAGGTAAACAGTAATCCGCGCAAATACGCACGTACCGTGATGCCCGTTAGGAATTGCGGCTTGCTTAGAAATCGGCAATACTCTAGAAGAGCGTGTGTGTAATTGCCTGCACGGACCATAATAAATGCCGTACGAACCGTTACATCGAGTACCGCGCGCGATCCTGAATTCGCAGCATGGTTAGGATCGATCCTCGAACGTGCTACCTGCGGCTAGGACAATTTACGTCTATACCTGCTTCATTGTGTCGCGTGAAAGTCTACGTTGTCCTTCGCATTCTGACCCATCGGATTTTCTCCCCGACCTTTTTGAGACCTCAAATTATTCGAGAAAGAGCGATACTGAGAAACCGAGTAGCGGGTGTTAAGCGATAACTATGTCCGCGAATGGGACTAGGGTATTTTCGAAAGCAACTTTGTAGTCCGTATTGTCTGGCGGTGTTGCTAATTATGCCCGCACGTTTGTCGCAGAATGTACGGTGCGCCGGCCGTTGGACCCGAACTTCTTAGGCAGCATTTATATTTATGGTACGACAAAATTGTAGACACTAAGTATAGGGTCTCTATGTCATGCAGTATATGTGACACGAAACGACGCTGCAGGGTGGATACAGCCGTGCGAGGACAATTTCGTTCGGGACACGATTTAGGTGGTTGCAATTTAACGTCGGATATTTATTGCAAATGAAAGCAATAAAATCAAATGTTCGTAATGTGTTACTGAGAACGTGTTTAATTGCAAATTTGTATTTTGCACGTGATCCTTTTTTAGTGTACAGTGCGCGTGTGTAAGAGTGCAAACCAAAAATTGATATTTTAAGATGAACGGATGCTGTATACTAACTTTATTCCGAAATCGCAAAATTGTTTCTTTACGATAACAGACGTTTGGCACGGTGGAACATTTTAGGATACTGAACATATTTCAGTTGGAAAAGGTAGTTAATTTCCGGACACGTGTGCTATGGTACGATATTTTAATATAGACGGACATTATATCTGAATTAAGAAATGCGAAATCACCTTATTTAGGTACTATATAATAGCTCTATTCAAGGGTCGTGGAAATTGGTAATTTGCTGCCCGACACGTCTGCTACCATCGGATATTATATTCAATTGAAGAAGAGCGTGCCCCTCTTCTAATACCATACACTAACTCTATCCAAGCCTCGCATAAATTGGTGGTTTATTTCAAGACACGCGTTTCACCATAGAATGTTTTAAGACGGACATTATATTTAAATGAAAAATCGGATCCCCTCTTCTCATGCCATAAAATAACTATTCACGCGCTGCGCAAATCAGTAGTTTCCTGTCATTGGGCATTATATTTAAATAAAAAATACTATACTGTAACTCTATTCAAATCTCGCGTAAATCGGCAGTTTGATGCTCCACACCGTTACCGCCATAGGATATTTTAAGACGGACATTGTATTTAAATGAAAAATACCATACAGCACTTCTGTCCACGCCACGCGAAAATCGGTAGTTTGTTCCTCCGACCCGTTTGCCACGGCAGGTTACGTTTGGATTCGCAAACACTCGTTATGCCTTCTAACAGCTTCTCGCGCTGACGTATGAGTGTGATTCATGAACATTTCACGGTGCAATATAGTCATCGTCGCATCGCGTTGCACCGGGCATTGTGCGTCTAATGCTGAGGACAAGAGACCGGTCTCCGTTAAAATAATACGTCGCCTGCCATGTGCACGTCTCACGCAGAGAGAGAGAGAGAGAGAGAGAGAGAGAGAGAAAGAGAGAGAGCGAGAGTGATACGAGCAGACGGAGAAAGCACGTAAATCATTAATTCCGACGCATTTACAGTTTGCACGATTGCGAATCGCTCGGCTTTGTTCGAACATTGTTGTCTGTTGAATGGAGTTATAGCGCGCATCGATCATCTGCGGAGCGAGTTCAACTTGCAACGTGCTGTTTCGTAGCGCATGTCTCAGATATATAAGCCGTACTCGCCGCGAAGAAGAGCAACTCTGCTTCGCGCTGTTATGTATCTTGGTGAGCTGCCGTGTTTAGTAGACAATATGGAGCTATCTGCGATTACGCCGGTGTCATAAAGCACTGTTTGCAGCGGATTACGTTATTTTGTTCAAGAGAGTACTACGATGTTGCGCTTGTTTCGTAATATGCCGTTTGCGTTCGGTGTGTGGGGTCGACATGCGTTTGTTAGTTTTTGTATATATAATTGAGTCATTTTTTTCTACTCCTAATTCATAGATAATGTAGACATAAAAAAGTATGCTTTCGGTTTCGTTGAAAATTAACTTCTAACTTTTCGATTTCAAGTTTGGAAAATATAGCAGGAATGATATATAGATGTATATTTGATGTGATATGATTTTTATATTATATTTTGTTTGAATTTTTCTATACTATTTACTTAATGGGATATAAAAAACGCGACAACTATTCCGATCTCCTCTATTCTCCCTATTTGACATTCGCGCTGCGTGTGAACATAAACGTCTCACCCCGGCCGATTCGCATACATCCCCCCGCGAAAAAGCGTTTTGCATAAATCACGCGCGACAAGAAAAAGCGGCACACACGGTCAAATCAATTGTACTGTCACCAGCCGCGACACAGTTAGTTCCGCTGAAATATTGCGCAACGGTCCTCGCACGCGGGCACAAATGACAAACAAGAGTCCGATAATGACACGCGACCGTCTAAAAGGGCACAATGAATAATTCATTAAAGCCGTCGCGAGGCCGATAATCAGGGTAAATTATATGCGAACAATTAACCGATTTCGTTGACGAAAGTGCCGCCGTGCATCGGTGGCAATTTGTCATGTCAGCCGTGCGCAAACGCGTTATCTCGCTTCATTATTGCGATTAATAAACTCCCGTAAGCGATCGGGAGGTGGGGCTGTTCGCGTTGGCGTGTTCTCGCTTAACGCGCCGCGGATGTGTTTCGAGCGACGATTTAAAGTGTGCAAAGGCACATTAGCGTATCTGCGACCACCCCAGGTCGCCGCGTCCGCTGATAATGCCGGCAATAAAGTGTCAATTTCCCGGAAAGAATTCTCGCTGCCGGCTTGCGTCTGGCGGCCGGCAAATGCACCGCGTACATTTATGTTCTGCATTAAGCGTTTCGGCGGTTCTTCCGAATTTTCACAAGAAATTTATTGCGTCAGAATAATTATGACATGGCGTGAAACAATTTAATCATAAGCTAGCAGACGAAACAAATATTGCTTTATGCTGATTGCAAACTATGAATGAATGAGTAGCGTTAAAGTTTCGACGGTTCTTCTGAATTTTCACAAGAAATTCATTGCGTCAGAATAATTATGACATAGCGTGAAACAATTTCATCATAAGCTAGCAGACAAAACAAATATTGCTTTATGCTGATTGCAAGTCGTGGATGAATGAGTAGCGCTAAAGTTCACAGAAATATGTAGATAATATGTAGTGATTAATGGCAGAACTAAATTGTGAAAATACATGATTTTGAATGTAAGTCTTAAAATCTTTGCTAAAAACGTTTTCCAAGCGTATGCGTTGCCTGACAAATTAAAGTTAATTTAATTATCCGTTTCGCATATAACGTAATGCATGCCTGCAATTAATCGGTAAAACATTCAATACAAATATTTTCCAACTACGTGCGCCAATGGCATCGAATGCCATTTAGTTATTTCCTGTCGACATTCTAACAGCAATACATCAGGTCCCATATAATTCGCAACGCATTAATTAAATATCGTTTCCCAATGAGCACGATTACGGACAAATTACAGCGTATTCAGTGATACGTTGAAAAATCGGAGTCCTATAAAAGCAACGTTCGCTCGCTTATCTCTTTCCGCTAACCGTGAAAATGCTAGCGAACCGTAACTATATTCGCCGTGAAACAGCGTCACAATCGTCTACTTTGCCCTCGAGTGCGTTTCTCGCCAATCCGCGCAAGCTTGAGCAACCGATTGCCCGATTGAATTTCTACCTGCGGCAATCTAACGGCAATTATTATTATGCTTACAGTGCAAGGACTGAACATACCTGGGAGCGTTTGAGAAGCACGTCCCCCGAGACCCCCCCAACCAAAATCACTCGCCTAACCTCTCCCCTGTCCTCCTTATCCTCCTCCGCATCCTTTCCCTCCGCAAATTTCGAGAAGAAGACTTCCCATCGCAATCAAAGAATCCGTGACCTCGCTATGGACGGCATGGACAATAAACCAGTGCTGAACGATGACCCGTCGGTCACCTTGACCATCCGCCTGATTATGCAGGGCAAGGTAAGATATAAATTTCTTTCTCGCTATCCTATTCTACGTGATCGACGATTTTTGTCGATAGACGAATCGGCAGAGTTTTGCACATTCCGCCGCTTTTCGTCATTTTTTCCAATTCAACTTTGTGGCCATCTTTATCAATTGCCTGAATATGCAGGGTAGGTAAGAAAGATTTATGAGCCGTTTATTTTGAAAGTGGCCTAACTCCATTTATCTTCAAATCGAGATAAATCACATTTTCTGATAAATAACATGAACTTGTACATGTAACCGGAAAATATTGAAAAGTGGAGTTAGGCCACTTTCAAAATAAACGGCTCATATATTTCATTATCGCTGACCTATTCGGTGTGAACGGCGATTTTCGTCGGCAGACAAATCAGCAGACGTTTACGGATTTAGCTGCAGTTCGTGGTTTTTCTAATTGCATTCAGTGGTCACCTTGACCATTCCGTCTGAGTATGCAGGGTAAATAAAGATACATACCTTTCTATCATTAGTCTGTTCAGTGTGATCGACAATTTCTGTCGACAGGTAAATTGTCAAATTTTTGCACATATCGGTGAAATTCCTGATTCTTTTTATCACTTTGTGGTCAACTTTACCAATTGCCTGATTATGCATGGCAAGGTAAGATTTATATTTCTTTATCGCTAGTCTACAGGGTGTGACCCACAATTTTCCTCGACAGATTTTTGCACGTTTGACTGGAGTTCGTGATTTTTTCCAATGTAACTTCGTGGTTACCTTGACCATTTGTCGGATTATGCAGGTCAAAGTGACATAACTGTTTCGTCATCGTTATCCTTTTCGGTCCGGTCGAAAATTTTCGTCGGCAGTCACCGAATTATTTATCATAACACTGTAATTTATAATACGGGCTTATTAATTTAGTCCTAATTTGCAGACGGTTATAGGTTAATGTGCTTGTAAAATCATCCTTGGCATTACGGCTTATTTATTTTTCGAATTATGCGTGAAAGAATCGAAGATGCCGATTCCTTTAACTAGATGCTTTCAGAAGCACTGCGCAATATGCAAATATTTTTTAAAAGTAGGGTGTCCATATGCAAAACAGTCACCATACAAATGTTTATCTGTTACGTGACTTGTTATATAAGTTTTTATACTTCATAATATGTTAATACTATGTATGGCATTCATCTTTATATTTTATTGTTATGAGTAACGAAAAACAATTATTGCAATTTTACGACGGGTGTGAATAGTTAAACTCATAATTCCGAGTTTGTAAAGTTTAATTAATCTTACTGTTCTGTTATGATCTACTTAACTCGAACTGTGTTTCATTTACACATGAATACATAATTTGACGAAGGGCAAGTTATTCTGATCTTTTATGATTACTCCTTGTTAGTCATTTCTTGAAACAGAAAACTCGCTGAATATTCTAAATGTTTGTTGAGTGCCTTGTAATTAATGGTAATGCCATTACAACTTCGCGAGTTTAGGGGAAACAAGTAGAATGCTTTGCTTTCAACTTCCCGCAGTTTGCTTGAACATATTTACTCTCAAGAATGTTTTAAGCTTCACTCGCGAATCTATTGTAGAATATCTTTCTCTGCCACAGCGATCTACCAATTGACACCGACAAGCATCGTTTTATCTGTACAACCATAAATCAACAATTGATTAATCGTGTATAGTGTGGAAAATATTTTCTACTTCGATCGGCAGTCTATCGTATCGTATCTATCTTTACGTACTGTAGGACAAATTATCAGTTGGCCCGCGTACCATCGTTGAATATTCTAGTCGCGGAATCATATCATGTGTAACTAATTCGACGTCTGACTTCAGACGTCGACTTTGTACGCGATTGATTCGATTTGCAAGTGTGCACTATCGAATTTAGAAGTGTCAGTGCGTTGAGTATCGCGTCTAGAAATATTTGCATAATCATTCAACGACTAACCTTACCTACCGTCTGTCGGCTGAAACGATTATCTCGTTGCCACGTGATCCCACAAGTATCCGCAATCAGGCAATTCAAATGCCGAACAGGATAACAAGATTGCAGAAAATGCAATAAAAGTGAATTAGAAAAAAATCATGAACTGAAGTGAAATGTGGAAAATCGGCGTGGAAATATTCAGGTTTAAATATTGTAGGTCGTAAGCTGCGGTGCGTGTTGGAAATACAAAAATACTCTTAACGCCGCTGACTGCGTTCTGGTAGTTTATACACTTCTCGAGACTACTTTGTCGAATTCCAAGGAAACTGCACGCTTGGAAAATAGTTCCGTGAATGCAAAACAATTACAGAGAAACTGTCGGTAATTGTACGAAGCAATTTTTTCGCGTGCGTTAGTATACGATTGTTCGGAACATTATTACTTAACACACCACTTATCGTAAAATATCGAAAAGAAAATGTTCCTTAACGATATTTTACAGAAAAAGAACCACTTTATTTTTACATCGATCACACGTTCATCATTAATAGTACATGGACGTGAGAATTCTTTTTTTTTTACGCATTAACCTGTCTACGTTGATCGTTGTCTACATAATTATCCCCGTTCGGAAGGTCCTTACTTAAGAAATGACTCACGGTAAAATACCGAAACGAAAACGTTGTTTAACGATATTTTACACAAAAAGCACCACTTGATCGATGAGCATACGTACGTCATTAGTAATATACGATCGTCAGAGATATTTTTTTGTCTCGTCAACGTGTCTACATTAATTGCTATCTATACAATCATCAACTTATCTTGAAATATCGGCGCATGCAAACGCTTCCCAGTAAATTCTTAACAGCAACGTCCCAGTTTTTTCGATGCACGTGCACGTTGCCACGAGTGAAAATGTCAAGGAACTCAAAATTAAAACACGCCTAATCTTCGCGTGTCAAAGAAAATCAGTTTTAACACTTTGACTGCCGTGATGGTCATCGGTGACCGGCGCAAGAGATTTACTGAAGATCCAAAATATTCCCAATGGGTAGCAATTATTATTTTATAAATGCAGTTGTTGTTAGAATAGTGATTCGACCCTTTGGTCTTTATTACCCGTACATTATTTACATTTTGCATAATTCAATCAAACGTTGTCATATTTCATAGCATCGCCGTTCTAATATAGTAAAACACGCTTGGCAGTCAACGTGTTAATAAAATGCACCGCAACCGTTGCGGTACCAAGTTCATGGAATTGCAAACTTCAGGCGGAAGCGTTGCACATCGAAGGGCCGCGAAACGGAAAGTCCGCAGAATTGAATGTCCAACGTGACAGAACGGTTTATCCAGGAACCTTGGAAGTGGCCTGTGTGCCAGTCCGTGGATTTCTGATGCCAGGATATCGGCTTTCCGAAATATCCTATCGTGTGCAGCCCCAGGCTTTATCCTTCTTGCTTCTTTCTCTCTCGCTCTCTCTGTTTCATACAGAAACTCTGTCTCTATCTTCCTCGTCACAAACAAACCTCTCTCTTCGTTTTTCTCACGTATCCCTCTTCGTTGCCACAGTGTGCACCCGTGGTTTCTTCACTTCTTCCGTATGAGTAGTTCACTTTTTCATAATAAGGATTGTATGCTTAGGACATGTTAGAGGATGCTCAGATGGTTGGGAGTTACTGGTGTGCACTGAACACACCACTTTGGTCTCTACCGATCTCCTTACGAAACGTGTCTACGCGCTGCCATTTCGTCGGTTGGTGCTCACATGTAACATGTTCACACTCTGCGGAGCGGCTTTAACACTAGGTTTACGGGACCCGTCAATTTGACGGATTTCAAACTTTGAAATGAAACACGCAAAGAACCATGGCAATAATCTTAACTACTTTGCATCGCAAATTCATAATTTAATTGAAAGAGTTTATACACGCAATTATTATTTCGTTAAGCTTTCTAAATTTTGAAATTTGTATGTGGTATGCCTACCTCTACGAAACCCGTCAAATTGTCGGGTTAGCTGATTACGTAAACAATCCTTATATATTTGCTTCGTTTGTAAAATTATTCCTCCAATAGTAAATATAAGAGTGAAAGAAAAGTCTAAGATGCCCCCAACTCATTATCTCAATAGCGCCTTGATAATGTGACACAAAGCGAATTGTGTGGCCCGGGTGTAATGTTACTTCGTATTGAACGAACTCGCTTACCAGAGTGATCCTCGCATCATTCGAAACTCAAAACATGCAGCAGACAATGTCGTATCGAAAAGATATTCGGAAAAAAAATCTTGACTTATTAATATTTCATTTTTACGTGAAGCCTTATATTGTTCAACTCAGACTTAGTTTGAATAAATTGATTTTTTAATGTAAATACGTATTTTCACCTACCCGTCAATTTGACTGGTGCTCGTAGAGATAGGTATATAAGAAACGCCCGTAAACCTAGTGTTAAAGTCGCACGAGAATTCGGGCGAATTTTGTGCTATCGGTTTAACGCCCGAGCGATCCGATTATTGCGCGAATCGCCACGAATTGCACGAACGGTCGTTACGTTTATCGGAACATTATACGCGCCCGCTCCTCGGTCAGCCGTTTCTTCGGCAGATAACGACGATGTACGGTCGAACAGACAAATTTCTCCGAAAAATTCACCTGATTGGCGTGCATCGTAACTGTACTGCGGTTTAAATGCTTTCTGTCGCTATCACCAGACCGGCGATTTTCAATTGGTATCGCACGGATTTTTAAAGTATCATCTGATTTGGAAGGGACATATATCTCTGCTGAACTTTGAATATTTTTTGCTGCGTCCATCGGAACGGCAATTTTCAATTGGTGTGCCGCAAACATTTTCAAATGCAATATCTCTTTAATCACGGGCGTTATTTCCTTTTTATAAAGCAATCAGCCCCGTACGTATTTTTTTGGCAGATCGGGAGTAAACATAACATTTTTTGGTGCGCCACACAACTGGAATAAAGTTTAGGTGTGCCATGAAATGAAAGGGTTCGTAATCATTGGCCTACGGGCCCCGGTTACCTCGGTGGTTCCGAATATTTTTAGATTATAGATTATTGCCTGGAAGATTCAGCAAATCATTCTAGCAGAATAATTAATTCTGCGAAATCCGCAGTATAGGGGATATTTATGTAGTAGAATACGATGTGTAATGCCACATGTTCGTGGCGGGAATTACCCGGCGTATGATCATAAAGATGGTCGTTTGTCGGGAATATCCCGGACTCCGATGGAAATTTGTCATCGTTCGTTTTATTCAATATTCGCGGTTGTGTAATTTTTCTTCGGTGTTAGTTATTGAATTCTGCTGAGGTTTGAGGATACGTGAAAGAGCAATAAAATTAACGAGTCAACTTTGAATTGTCGTAAAATGTGCACCGCTATGTAAACTCCGTCTATTGTGTAAATAATGTAGTGTTGGGGAGTTGCACATTTTGCACGAATTTTATTTTTGGTTCGGAAAATAAATTTTTCTGTATATATGGCTATTCGATATCAAACGCTATTTACACAATGAGGTACTTTATTGGAGAACGGGCTACGACTTGTTTTTTATTGACTGTCAAAAAAAAATTTCAGGGGAAAAAGCTATGTGAAATATCAATACTCAATGCGGTATATCGTTTAATTTTTAAAATGTGCAATTTTGTTATTTTCGTTGTTTTGCATACTAACAACAGACACTACTAATAAGTTTATTATTACTTTTAATATTTACGCAAGACAGATCGGAGGCGTCTCATCTTTGGATTGTATTTTTGTCAAATTCGCGTTTTCTGATTGCCTGTAACAGAATTGATCATATCGTGCAGAACATTAATAACTACTCCAATATTGGCGAGAAATTTTTATTCGGAAGAAACCTTCTACTAATATAAGAGCTACGAGTTATCGATGAAACTGATCAGCTCCAAAGCGATCGCCCAAACAATCTTTCGAAATTCGTGTCTGCCGTCGAAGGACCAGCTGTCAGCTGAATTTCGTGCCCAATTCAGGAAAATCGACGTTGCAAACGGAAATACTCTTGGCCCGAATGGCGTCGCTGTAAATTTAAACGATCCAGTCTCGCTTCAATTGCTCGTCTGCCTTTTGACAATTACCGAGGAATATTTACGAGACGCATCGCGTTGCGCAGCTTCGTCACGTCGTGGCACGTTGGAACTTTCGGCATGCACGAAGAATCTTGCTACCCGGCGGGCCAGACCCCGGTTGCACCACTTTGTTCCGCCGCCGTGAAGTCGGTAGCGGCACAAGCTTGCAAAGCGATCGTAAAACCGTGACAGCTAAACGAGAGAAGCGACGAAAGATCGAAGCAGACGGTGCGGATAACGCCTATTTCGACGCGACGTTCTCAGAACAATTAAAGGAAACCGAGTGAGACCCGGGCATAAATTCTGCGTTGCGTAATTCGACGGAAGGAAAATGCGTTTGACGTTTCTTGCTGCGGAGGAATGGTGAATCTGCAGTTTAGCCAGAAAAGAATTTAAACAATGGAATTGAGGATAATAGTCGGACAGAAAATATGTAGTATAGTAAATTCAGGTTTGCTTAAAGAAGCGGAAGAAGGAATATGACGTTTGTTAGTGCGAAAGAATCGTGACAGCGTTTTAGGCATTTTTGAAACATTTTTAGGCATTTTAAAACATTTTTATGAACGGATGGTCGGATAATACTCAAACGGAAAAATATTTAGGAGTAGTATAGAAATTCAGTATTGGATAATTATTCGGCGGAAGAAAATAATTTCCGACGTTTATTAGCATCGAAGCGCGGGGAATTTGCGTTTTAGGTGTAAGGCGAAAATCTAAATAACGGGTGATCGGGTGAATTAGTTAACTAGAAAAATATTTAGGGACAGTATATAAATTCACACATATCATAAATTGCACTGGAAAATTATTTGGGTGTAATGTATAAGTTCTGCGTTACATAATTCGATGGATGAAGAATATTTCTGATATTTGTTAGTGTTTAAGTATTGTAAAACCGTATTTTTGGCATAACTGGAACATTTTAAGAATTTGATTGATTTTAAGATTGATATTACGCTAGAAAAATATTTAGGGGTGGTGCTCAATTCTGCATTGCGTGATTCAGTGGGAGAAAAGAGCTCCCGAAAATATTAACTACAAACCAATTGATATGATTGGCCACCGAAACATATTTTAACTTCTTCATCTATATACTTTCAAAGTACTCTCAAATCGCAAAATATTAAACAGTGAAGCGTTCTTTCCGCCCAACGTCAGAAAGCATCTCCACTAAAAACAAGCTTGAAACGTATCAAAACTCGCACCATTGACTATCGGCGTTCTCGAACGTTCACGTGGCCATCCATCGACCCGTCCGCCGCTTTTCTTTTATGCACTGCGTCCAATTCCGTAATACGTAGATTCGGCCCACGCCAGGATACGTAATACCTCGAAAGGCAGCCATAAAAATAGTCCCGCATCGTGTAAAACATCGAGCCCTCCGACCGTTTCGCCGACCACAAAAACGCGCAGCCACCTTTACCGCCATCATCCGGCTAACCGCGTTCTAAACGCGCCCCAGCCTTTTAGGCAATCGCTCCGCTGGCTGCCCTCGCCAAATTCTGCGACCCAGTCAAAAGACACGAGCCCCGTGCAGCGTAACGAAAATTCTCCGACCCCGCACAAAGCGGAATTTTGCCGAAGGTCGCGATTGTCGCGATCGGCCGTTTCGCCTGCATGCGGAATGACGAGCGGAGTGGAAAATTGGAAGAGAATGCGGACAGGTGAGCGGGCGGAGAGGGTGACGGAGTCGGACGCCGAGAGAATCGGAAGAGCGAACTCGTGTCGATGTCATCGAAAACGTAAAATAAACCCGTGAATCAGAGCCGCGTATCTCTTGGCACACGTGCTAACTGATTTATTATTGACTCGGGTCATGGATACCTAGCCTCCGCGCGCGGGGCAAGACTGCTGCGAACAAATGCGCTCCCCTGATATCGCTGCGGTAATTAATGAACGCTCACAGTTCCGTTTCAACGTTTATTGTCTGGACGCGCGTGTTTTATCAAATATTTTCTCGAATCGCGCTTTGACGCATCACGGGCGGTCCTTGCATTATGTACTTTGACACTGGCTTCACGAACTTTTGATACTTCTGCGGATACGCGTCAAATTGACATGTAAACGAAAGCCAACAACAAAACTTTTTGATCCTTGCATTATGTACTTTGACACTGGCGATGCTATAAAATTCGTTTCACGAACTTTTGATACCTCTGCGGATACGCGTCAAATTGACATGTAAACGAAAGCCAACAACAAAACTTTTTGTCAAACAGGCTCTTCTGTACTTTCTCCCCCAATACCAAAACTCAAGAAAATGATGAAACTTAAAACCGATTTACTCTAGGATTAACACGTTGACTGCCAATCGTATTTTGCTTGTATTAGAACGGCGATGCTATAAAATACTACAGCGTTTGACTGAATTATGCAAAATGTAAATAATATACAGGTATTGGAGACTAAAGGATCGCATCACTATTCTAACAGTAACTGCATTTATAAAATGGTTATTGCTACCCATTGCAAATATTGTAGATCTTCAGTAAAATCTCTTGCGCCGGTCACCAGTGACCATCATGGCAGTCAAAGTGTTAATGGTAAACTTACGATCGCGTCAAAGTGACATAGCTTTTGGTATACAACATGAAAAACTTCGAGGTTAGAAGGCGTAGAGGGATATTAATTTGGATATATGTTAGTATTGTTAAATGAGTAAAAGTCAAATGCGCAAAAATTAGGCTTCCCGTAAACGTGTTAACGTTGAACAACATTTTTCACGGACACGCCGCGAAGGACAAGTACGGCAGGCTTCTGTGTAAGCGAGTTCCTACAATGCGCTAAAAATATAAGGAGATTTTTTATGTGATGCGATACTTGTATAACGTGCTTTAATAAAATTCGAGTCTTCATCACAATCGATTTCTTTTGTTTGTGATTTCGTACAACGCGAAATGTAGTAGCTGTATTATATAGGAGAATGTTGTATAACGTATACTTATTCGATACACATTTATTTCACGTCCATTGACCCCAGGCCGCAGAGTTCACAATCACCCTTCATACCCTATTAATTAAATCTACTTGTTACGTATATATTTTATACGTTTACGTATACATTTCGTTACACATTCTTGCGTTCCACCAACCAATCGCACATTCGATAATTACCTCACGTGCGTATTTATGCGAACCGATTCAAGAAACGTTCCACTCTGGCAATAAACATCTGCGACCAGCACGTATCATGGAACACGAATGTTAAAGGTTAATTCTCCTTTGTTGAATTTAATCTTGTTTCTGCTTGAAGTAATTTATTGCTGTTTTTTTTTGTTTTCAAAATACCTTGTTCCGTGGCCACAGCAACGTATTTTCAGAAATCTACAAGTTATTCATTGTCTTTTTAGCGGTTACAATTCCTTTTTTTTATTGGTTTAATTTTATTAAAGTATTTGAATTCATTCTGAACAATTCTTTATACGCATCATTCGTATATCAAACTTGTAATCAAACCATAAAACATTTGCATATAAATATTATTAACTGTTTTTTACTAACAATTATAATGTGAAAATTACACGTAATTGTTTTACGATACATCAAAATTGTAAGCAAATCCTAAAATTGTAACAGATAATAAACCACAATTTTTTTTTCAATTTAAGATAAAAACAAAATTATCTCTTAATAATGACACGATCAAAATGTCGAGTTAAAAGTTTGTATAATATTAATAAACTCAATAATCAGTTAACTGCTTTACCGTAGTGCTAGCCACAATTTTATTCGCGCAATCAATTTGGAGCGGTTATCATCACATTCATCACAAAAATAAGACCATTAGCACGTTGACTGCCACGGTGGTCACCGGTGACCGGTGCAAAAGATTTTACTATAAATGCAAAAAAATTCGCCATGAAGCCTGTTTGCAGTCCTGCAAAAGCAATTGATATTGAAACAGTGCTTCAATACTTTGGCTTCTAACAACTTTGCGTTACCTTAATTTTGCACTATTTAATCATACTCTGCAGTATTTCATCGCATCGCGGTTCTAACATAACAAAATACGCGTGGCAGTCAACGTGTTAAAGATTTTTATGTGCGTCCAAACAATTTTAATGTACGGGTTATACGTGAAAAAATTGCAATCGTCGATAAAGCAACTAAGCATTCTTACGTTGGGTTTCCTACGATGAATTTCTAGAGCTCTCAAACCAGTAGATTTGTGTTGAACCGAAAAAGAAACAAGGAATAGATGATTTTATCCGGAACTAGCGACTTGAGCTTCCCTTGTTAAAGGTTAATTGCTCATCGAGTAACCTCGGACTATGTCGTCCGGTGGATAAAAGGAAACGGGGGCTGTCTGGCTAGAAGTAAGAGTAAAGCACGCACGCATCTCTCCTCGAGGAACGAATAGGTTCGTGAGCGAGGCAAGGCACGCCACTAGGCGAGCAAGCGTCTGAGTGACTGCCAAGAATTTGAACTTCCTTCTCTTTGTTTTAGCGATCGCCGCCTCGGCGCGTCGCGATTTTCTCTTCTCGTTTTGGCGAGATGCGACACAGACGGGAACTGTACGCGATTACATTCGCACGAAAAGCGACTTTGATAACATTAGTTGGATGTTTCGCGAAGCAATGTGATGCTTACGTGTGCTAAAAGAATCCCATGAAAATTGCCTATTTTGCTGTATTAGAACGCCAATGCTATGAAATACTATAGCGTTTGACTAAATTATGCGAAATATAAATACTGTGCAGGTATTGAAGACCAACGGATCGCATGGCTATTCTAATAATAACTGTATTTATAAAATAATTATTGCTACCCATTGCGAATATTTTGGATCTTCAGTAAAATCGCTTGCGGCGGTCAGCGGTGATCATCATGGCAGTCAAAGTATTAATGGTTTTAATATAAGAGCATATATAGTTCGAGATAATTATTAATCTAAATGTGAATTGATTAATATTTGACCTATAAGCAACTTAAAAGAATTTTAATTTTATTGCACTTAGTACTGCTAATACTATGAGTTGGATACAAACGTTAACTTCAATAGAATGGAAGATTCATGGTTGAGTATTTTAAAATAAATATATAGTGCAAAATAACGATTGACCTAAAAGCGAATGGACCGATGTTTGACCTATAAGCAACTCAAGAGAATTTCAATTTTGCTGTGCTCAGTATCGCTAATACTATTAGTTATATATATTTTTAGCTGAATACTTTGATAACACTAAGTGGTGGATATTATGCTACAGAATGTGTTGCGCGTTAAAATAATTTCGTGAAAATGTTGTTTACTGCTGAATATTTTAAAGCAAACCCATAATGCGAAATAATTATCCACTTGATAGCGAATAGACTCATATATTCCTTGTAAGCAATTTAATAGAACTTGTATTTTATGTAAACTTAGTATTACTGTCACTCTATTTATATACATTTTCAGTTGAATATACTCGCCACACGTATATGATTGACGTGGAATCCAACAGCCAAACAATCGCGTTTCCCAAAATAATCGCGAAAGAACGTTAAACCCCCCACATACTCCATTCACTCCATACAATCACCTCTGTTTTTAGAATCATTTGTTTCGTTCATTCAATTACTCCGATGGGGTCGCACAGCGAGTTTCGCTCTTGTTCTATCGAACGTACGGCCTTCGTTAGAACAGGAAGATATTTGAAAAAAATCAAGCGCCTCTCACAATCTGTCGCCGGTTCAAATGTCACAGTTTATTTCATAGATTTATTACGCTGCGGCAGTCGATGCGCGACAGTAATGGTACATTCTTACTTTCCGTTCCTTCTTCTGTTTCGTGAAACGGCTAGATCCGCTTTTGCCCTGGAGTTATAATTAATTGTTCGAATTGGGGCAATATCGCTTGTCGTTGCGCAGCTAATTAATGTTCGCGGTCTTGGTAATTAATCGTCGTAGGTAGATGGTGACCCTTCTCTCCCTCTCGTTTGCGCAACTCATCTATATCCGTCTCATCTTTCTCCATCCTGTGCACTTAATACGTGTCTCTTTAATGAATGCATCTTTTTGCAAATGCTGTTGTAGCTGCTTGTTGGCATCTTCTTACACGCTACTCGTTTGGATAGGCGCGTTATGTGACATGCATGCAGGTAAATCGTGATACTCGAGCAACGTTCACCCCAAGGTGCATATCGTGGACATGCGGTTAAGGTTACAGTTGATGTAAAAATGCGATGCCTTGTCGAATAAATTGACATGCAGGATATTTCAAAGTGAAAGAAAATTAAGATATACGCTGTTACTGCTGATTACAAAAAAGCTAATAACCAATTCCTTGTAAAGTAAAGTAAACGGTATTAATGTTGCAAATGTAATTGCTGTGTCTGTATAGAAGTGTAAATCAGAAGAAAAGGACACTTCCACGGTTCTCGTCTTATCGTTAAGTGCAAACTGAGTGATGTGTTTGTTAAAATATGTAGAAAGACGTGCACGTTTAAAACGTGTACTTAGATGCACTGTGCAATACGATTCTAGTGGAAACATCAGTACAGTCGTATTTATTTGCTCGTATACGTTCTTACACGCTTTCATTTTACGCGTTCGTGCAGCTTAAATACCGATGTGTCTCTTGCGAGCAATTAAAGCAATGCGCACAAACAAGCGTTCGTGCGGTAACGTACGTACACTGTCGACGAGAAGTTTGCAAGACAGCGATGAAAGTCCCCAGCCACAAGGAAATAGAAATAGGAAGGAAAGTCCTTGACTGGCATTAAATGGTTTTATCTGTTCAATCAATTAAGACTACATTTTTCAGTTCAATGCAACGTACATCACTAACCAATAATTATCAGAATGACCGATGTTCACGATATACATTACAAAACTAAATGCCATTCTAACATACCAATCGCACCGTCTGAATGTTTCAATAACAACGTCCCTTCCACGAAACAAACGAGTCCACTGATACTAAGAAGAAAATACCTAGCTGGCATTGAACGGTTTTATCTCTTCAAGCAATTAAAATTGTATTTCCCAGTTCAACGCGTATGCATTAGTAACGTAAATAAATATCATCTCTGCCAATATACAATACATTATTAAATAGAATTAAATTCCTACATTCTAACCCGCTTGCAACATCGTTTAAATGTTTCAATAACAGCTTCCTTTCCTCGAAACAAACCACTCAACTGGTGCCAGGAAAAAGAAAAATTCCTAACCGGCATTGAACAGTTCTATTTTTCAATCAATGAAAACTGCATTTTCCAGTCGAACGCCATGCATCAATGACATAAACAATGATCATTATTACCGATGTCCACGATATACTCTAGAAAACTACATCGCATTCTAACATAGCAATCGTCGGCATTAAACAGTTCTATTTTTTAAATAATGAAAACTGCATTTTCCAGTCGAACGCCATGCATCAATGACATAAACAATGATCATTATTACCGATGTCCACGATACACTTTAGAAAACTACATAGCATTCTAACATAGCAATCGTCCCGTCTAAATGTTTCAATAACAACTTCCTTTCCGCGAAACAAACGGCTCTACTCGCAGCCCGGCGCACGGTCCGCAGCATTAGCCACGTTAAATAAAAATACTGAGAAACCGCGGCACCTCCAAGCACCGACTCGGTGAAAGGATTAATTTATCACCACAATGTACTTTCGGCGTCCAGTCTGAGGTTGGGCCGAGAGTCTCGTAAATTAGCGGGACCGGCTTTTACAATTACGCGGATATTTTCCCGGCAACATGCACCTCCGCAGGTTTGGCGCGCGGGCGCTCGCCTTCCCGGCCGTTCGTGCCGAAGTGCCGTGCGGAAATTATTGCACGTTTCTGCAAATCTGAATGATGCTCGTGTCTTTATCCCATCGGCGCGCCACGCTGCTCACTCACCCCTGCCTTCGAACCCTCGAAGGGCTTCTCTGCATTTCACACCCGCGCACACACAGGCGCGAGCGTGCACACTCTCTCATACAGAGAGGCCCACGTCTGCCCACGCTCTTACTTTTCACTCCCCTTCACTTTCCAATGACTCCCCTCACTGCCTTTCACCCTTCTTTCTCTTCCGCGCGCCGTGTCACTCACTCGTGCACGCGCGTGTCCCCGGTCCCACCAAGTGCTTCCATGACAAATCTCATTACACCCACGTTTTTACGCCCCGCCGGCGACGACGAAGCAGTCGGGCTTCCCTCTGGACTCGCAATACGCTCTTTTTCGTTTTGTCGCCTACGCGCCTTTTATCTCTGCACTCTGCCCGCCGACACTCGATCGTACTACGTTTTGCCACGCGCGGCGTGCGTCGCGGGGGAAAGCGGAAGAATATGCCGATTCCTTTGAATCTTTAAGTTTCTGACGCGTCGGCGCACAATATGTTTTTTTTCGAACTGCGGAGGCAAATATATGTTCTCGTAGGGCATTGAGGAAAAAGGAATTGGCGAGTTTCGGAAGGTTTTGTAGAGTATTGAAGTGATCATACGCATCATCAGATTTCATATCTTATTTACACTCTTTATGAAATGCATTTGAGTAACTGATTATATTTTCGTAATTAACATGCCATGCATCTTAGCTGTCCACATATAAATTTTCATTTTAACCCATTGACTGCCAACTACGAGATAGCTCGTTATGAAATGCATAAAAATTGAGTATTTTACAATTGCAATATTATATCAGTAACTTTAATATTATATTTTGTAAAACTTCATGTCTTCTTTAAAATAAAACTGTCCACATATCAATTTTCATTTTAAACCAACCTCGAACGCACAAATCATTGTACGGACAACCGCCCAGACGTTTACTAGAGCAGCGTCGAACTCAATCAAAATCGCATATATAACACATAAGCCTAAAATTACGCATTATTCAGTGCACATCACGCGGTGACTAATCAGAAAAGAATGCTTGCCAAAATGAATTCTTCGCAATACCTCTTTCTGGGACGTGTCTGGCTTCATCCAACTTGCATCCTCTCCCTCTAAAAGAAGACGGGGAACTCGCGGGTGGCGAATTCGGGTAACGAGGAGTGAAACGCCGGCTAATTAATTATCGCTGTCCGTCGTGGCTGTGGCCTCAGAAGACGTTTATTAATTACGCGGCACGTGCGCGTCTTTTCGTCCGGAGTTTGGAGCATTATTGCAAAACGACGTTTTCGCGTAAAGAGCTGTGCGTTATGTTTTTGCGAACATATACGGTCTGGCATCTATATTCTGTCGATCGGAACTATTCTCGTTGACAAGTCGAGAGACGCGGTGGCAATTGCTGCCGTAAAGAGAAACATGAGATGGATGTTAGTTCAATGAATATCGCGAGGAAATTGACACTGCGGACGCAGCGGTTCGAAGCTGAACGGTTGGAGTCGGAATGAGGACAGCCGTGATATAGTGCGTCTCTAATGGAACAGCTGATTTTTTGTGTGCTAAGTGTAACTTGACGTTTGACGAATTTATGAGATTGCCATATAGCGCGTTTATTGCATATTAGCGATCGTCGTCCGCGAAGGGTTAAAAAGTCAGATTTATTATCATATTTTATTATGCAGTCAACTTGCGCATGAGATGGTTTAGAAAAATTAGCAAATGGTCGGTATAGCACCACGTTGACTATGTCATATTTGGAGTAATTTAATAACATAACATGTTTGTATGATCACGACGTGTTCAGAGTTACATACTGATATATAATTTTTGCAGATAACCATAGACATGTTTAATGAAAAGGGACTGTTAATTCGTTGGTGCATTGCCTATAATTGCTAAAAGATCCGTTCACAGTCTGCCTTGTGAATTAAAAACGGAATTACCCTGTGCTCACAGTTATTACTACCATAAAATATTGACTGCGGATCATAGACTCGTTCAGCGAACGATTAATCGTTAATTCACTGAAACATTGATGAGCGCTAACTGTTCGAAAATCGTAAAATAGCTTGCTTCACTCGGAATAAAAAAATGAATTACTCCAATTACTACTGACGTAAAATGTTGACCAGCATTTACAGACGCATTTAGTAAACGGTTAATCATTAATTCACTAAAACATTGACTATCTCTGGCTGCCAGAATATCATCTCACAGCTTAGTTTACGCGAAATAAAAATATCCATTACCCCAGTTATCCCCGATATACAATTTTGCTCTGTGATGATCGACACATTTACTAAAGGATTAATTGTTAATTAATTAAAGCATTGATTATCGCTATCTAGTAGAAAATTATCTCGCAGCTTAGTTCACTTGAAATAATCATGTTCTTTAGCCTAGTTATCACCGATGTAGAATTTTGCCCTGTGACGATAGATGCACTTCCTAACGAATTAATCGTTAATTTATTGAAACATTGGCTAGCACCGACTAGCAGAAAATCGTCTCGCAGCCTGCTTCGCACGAAATAAACACGTCTGGCCGCGTTTTTGGCCCGCAGAAGCATTATGTCTGCCTGCCGGCAGAGAATATGCGCCATGAGTACTCCGTTGAGCAGACTGGACAGCGGCCAGGGCCTTTGGCCAATCGGTCGGCTCGACGCGGATTATCACTATTCCATTATCCTTCCTCGATCGCGATTCTCATCTCGTCTGCTTGCCTACCGAATTCATATCGGTTCGCCAACATTCGCCAGTTATGCAGTGGCTGCATAAAGTATACACGGCAGACTATTTGCAATGAGAACTTTATGTAATCTTCTTTATTAATGAGCATCTGTCCGATTGAAAATACACATGGTCTTTTGTCGTCGTAGAATATACGCATAAAGGGGAGGCTGCTTGCTTTTCGAATGCATAAATGGCAAATTGTCAATTTGTGTAAAAATAGAAATTGTACGAATACTTGAACTCGCTGTAATCATTCTAGGATTCGCCGATATCATTCATGCAATGGTTTTTTAACCATTTTGCTTTTGCAATTTGTCTGATATTCGTATTTATTATTCTGTTAGACAAGTATTTATCTTCTGTTAGACGAGCATTTTTATCAGTGTCAATTTAAACCGTAATTTACGTCATTAACAAAAATGCGTTATCAACCGTATGTTCACATGTCAAAACTTGCAGATGTTACGTACTTCCCCAACTGCATTTTTAGGAAATCCCCAATTGAACATCGCATATCGGGCATTAGCGGGTATAACTGTTGCCGAAGCGGAAATTGTTGAATATACGACCGTGACTGGTGACGGAAAGAAAAATGAAGTGGATGTCGTTAAACGTGGGATGAAGTTGGAATTGTAGAACCATCTGATACATAAAATGTTGTGAACTTAGTCGAAGCGTGCGTTGTGTACACTTATCCGAAAGTTTGGACAGTTTTCCGATATTTCTATAATGCACACGTACCCGGCGCGCAATATAAATTCTTTCGTCCTCGTAACCATATTAACTTGTTCGGCGAGTATAATCGGAATATCGAAAAATGGTTCACATTTTAAAAGTATTACGTTTACGAGCCACACGTTACAGCGATGTTCTGGAATGTAATTCGCTCTAGAATGAGATCGCGTATCTGCGAGAGAAATTCTTTAATCTGTCGGTCCAAACTTTATTATTTATGGTAACAGTAACGTGTAAAATATAGGAAAAAAGTGCAGTGCTTAAAACCGCTTAATATACGGTGAAGTTAGTTTTTGTACATAGAAATATTCTTAACTGCACTTCTCGCAGGGCATAAATAAGACAACGCCTAACTAATATCCGAAAGATAAATCTTGTAAATCTGTGTAGTTTAAACGAACATGTAACTTTACCTTTAGGTTTTTTTACATATTATCTTTTCATTTTATTAATGAAATATACGTGAGCGATGGTAGCAATATCTATAAACATCCGGACGTTTTGATCCTATTGCGATCTCTCAGTAATTTGTAAATAAGTAGTGAATTATGAACGAGGAAAAGTTTCTGCAAAAAGAGAATAGTTATTTTTAATATGGGTGAATGCAAGTCAGCGACTATTAAAACGCACATGAGGAAATTCAAAGTGGTTAAATGTTAACTTAAAGTTGCTTAGATGAAATGAATACTAAAATGTGAAAGAAATTAAGGAACACACAAATTTAACTACTTTTAAATTAACGAAACTGGAAAGATTATAAAGCTTAAACTGATAAATCAAATTTTTATTACCCACGCGTACCTGCACGAGGTGGTGTCATAAAATGCATAAATCGAATTTCCTTTAATTAAATACCTATGACATCAAACTGAATTTCACGAACAAAAAGCTACAACCATTTTTATTCCAAAAAAAAGATCTGAAGTGAAAAATTCTTTGTTAGAATTTTATACCGTGTTCGTTAGTTTGAATGCTTGTGTGCCGTGTTCCGTTATCTGACGTCGCCGTGCGCAGCTTTCACGTCCAAAATTCACTGAAACTGTGACTCATCGCAACAGTCAGCCGGTGCTGATAATAAAGTGATCGAGATAATCCGCGCGTTTGGCAAGAATCGGGTATCAATCCGTTCGAAAGTCCGAACGATATTACACCGTTTCGATGGTGCATTTGCATCGATTGCGTGGCTTGCATTCTTACGCACACGTTATTGCATAAACTAGTGCCGCTGCGTATAATTGAGGTATTGAAAAGCGGTTCGTACGTTAGTGCTACGACGCTCGGAATGCAGCACGATGTTGCAACGAGACACAATGATGTAACATGCGTTATGATAAAGACACGCACGCCGCGGCGGAGTAATAAGCAATCGAAATATCGGCGCTTTGGCGCGTTTATGTGGAACTAAGTTCAACCAGTCAGTCGGTAGTCGCATTAAAATGTACCGAGCAATTTATGATCGCATGCGAAGCCGAAAAAAATATTATATAAATGTGAGCTTGTGCGATACGCGTTCTATGTGGTTCAGTTAGGCCTTGATGCTCGGTTTCAGTTATTTGATGCAGTACAGTGTGCGGGAAAATGTGGCAGTGTAAGTACATTTGACCGCGCGAATTTTCTTCTTTCGAAATTAAAAATTGGAAATGAATTCATATTTGACGTTAAGCGCACAGTTCGCGGAAAATCGAAAAACGGAACAGAATTCTGTTTAAATAAAAATGTCTGAATGTGCGTTTCATTTTACGTAATCCCTGCGAAAAGAAATACAGTTACACATAAAGTTCACGAATATTTTTCTATGTCATCGATATTGTAAAACCAAGCATATTTTATCAAAGTGTTGAAAATTCCAGACGCACCATCATGATAAAAATAGTCAAATAAATACTTCATAATGTACATTCAATTTTGCTTATTCTCATGAAAAAATCAATTATACGTAAAGTTGACGAATCTTCTAGTACAGTAGCAATGTAGGCAGAGCCAGGCACATACATTTCATCAAAGTAAGTGTCCAAAGTGCCAGATGCGTCAGCGTCATGGGAATATATCACACTACTAGTAAAAGTGCAGTTGGTGAACGTAACAAAGATGTTTCAGAAAACGCGTGCTTGCTGTTACGAGTCAACAATAAACATAGAATCGTACACTGTCGAAGCTGATATGTACTCTGTGTCTGAGTGGATAGCATGCGTCATAGACTCCTTTCAGTGATCTGGACCCTAGCCAGAGTCGACAATTGTTCTACCCGCCTCGAATCATTGCGATTTCATTATCTTCGTGTTACCCGCCTATAATTCTGCTGTATTTTCCAATTTTACACAGCCCAAATTACAAATATCCTGAGGAATAAAATATACTTTTATCCGACGATTATTTGGCTGTCAGGTATACATCGGGTGATACGCGAATGTAAATACAAAATGGGTTTAATGAATATGCTTGAAACAAGTTTCGTAAGAGATCAATGTGATCAGAAAATGTTGACGTATGATCGTTCAATCAGTATTTTCCAAATAATTTTTACTCACAGTTATGGATATACTCCGCTTATGCATTCGACATCACTTTAATTGTGCCGTTAATTTATATTTTAAATCCCGCGGTATTTAAAATGAGGCAATCTTATACAGATTTAATGTCAAAGGATGTGGATGGCACAGTTAAATTAAAAGTACAATATACGTCGGTTCCATATGCGATTTCATTTTTGAAAAGGGAGACGAGGATCTGGTATAATAATAGTTCACTCGTGTATATCGTGTGACTGACTGAATGTTCGGTGACCTGTAAATAATGACTGTACGCACGTCAATAAAGTATCGCTGACGTAAAGTGGTAGGGAAAAATTTCCAATGTATTTTGTGCGATACTGGACGTTCGATATAAGATATTATAACTGGAACATTTTATTTACGGTGTTATATTCTGATAAAATCACTTACTATTGAATGCGTTCGAAGCGATTTACGTTCTCCATTATCATTTAAAAATTTGCGAAAGTAATCAGGTGTTCACGAGTAAAACGTTGAATACATCAATGTCTGTTCACATTATCAGTCGAATTATGTAAGGTGTATTATGTAAATTATGTAACAGTATTTGTAGTAAGCATTTACGAAATTGAATACTATGTAATTCAAGGTGACAAACTTTGTGCGACAAATTGGATATTTTTGTAACTGACACTATTAATATAGCTCTTCGTTATTATTCATCAGCACATGTGTCAATATTGAACTTATTAATCGGTCCCGACGAGCTAACTCGTCATTACTCATTTTTAATTACGTACACAGGAGGAGGCGTTTTCGCTTAAGAAAACGCGGTCGATTGGCCAAAAATAGAAAACAAAACCTGTTGCCCGGGACCCTGAAAATTTTTCGTGCGCAGAGTTGAACGTTAATCAGCTGAAATTTGTACATTGATAGATTACCGCGAACTATATATTTTACGAAATAACAAATGGAACAAATTCTCTGTAACTTTAAAGAGAAAACCAACTGACGCACGTCATTTCTACGTAAGCCACAAATAACAACCTGTACGCCTGACGTCATTCCAGGAGAAGTGGTTAATATGAACACGTTTATTTCCGTGTAAAACTGCTTCATTTTTTACAGCATCGTTTAAAACAAACTCGGTCAGTGAAAGGTTAAATTTTGCAGATTGCGTCTTATCCTTGGCAGAGTACTCACATCTGCGTGATGCCGGCCGACGATTGTTGGCGAATACAATATCGCGTGCGCCACATTCGGCCGATAACTCAGATTTATTTTTAGCACACATTCGCGAGAGCTTAAACGTGACAGTTACATGCTAATAATAATGCTAAATTTATTTGAAAACAATCTTCACACTTTTGTGTTAACAATAGATTTACGGGCCTGAGAGGTTTATGAGTTCAGGATTTCAGGAACCAAATTACCGAAACTATAACTATTATTTTCTTGTAACTTTTACTGCTTTTTTTTATTAGAGAAATGATACCAATATATATCGAAATTAATTTCATCCACAGGTTTAATTTTTCACATTCCCTACGTCATTTACCTAGTTACCCAAGTAATAGAAAGTATTGAATATCTATGCATCCCATATTAAAAAGTATCCATAGAATATTTATTTTAAATTCACATATTTCTTTTCAAATACTTATTTGGTGCTATGGGAAACATATTTTCAACATATAAAATAAGTATTTATTTAATATTAAGAAACTAGTTTTTAATTCGAAATGGTCATCATTGAAAATCAAAATTGGCGCGAAATCAACATCATCATAGGAAAGATGAAAGAATCTGTACTTTTCCTTAAATTTGAAAACTTCATTGAATATTGTTGAAACATTGAATTCGCATTAGTTTTACATTTCGAATATGTGCGTACCCTATTCAGATCCAATATTTCCGTCATATCAAGGAGTGTAGCTCAAGAAATATTTTTGCCAGTATTCAACAAATCTATTTGATGAACATTCTTATGCATCAGTGTCGCGTACCTATGCATTTCTCCGTACGTCCAGTATTAACACGTTGACTGCCGTGCGTATTTTGCCGTATTAGAACGGCGACGCTATGAAATACTACAGCGTTCGACTGAATTATGCAAAATGTATATAATGTGCAAGTATTGGAGACCAAAGAATCGCATCACTATTCTAACAATAACTGCATTTATAAAACAATTATTACTACCCATTGCGAATATTTTGGATCTTCAGTCAAATCTCTTGTGCCGTTCCATTCAGCGGTACCATCATGGCAGTCAAAGTGTTAACACGTTGACTGCCGTGCGTATGTTGCCGTATTAGAATTGCGATGCTATGAAACACTACAGCGTTTGACTGAGTTATGCAAAATGTAAATAATGTGCAAGTATTGGAAACCAAAGAATCGCATCATTATTCTAACAATAACTGCATTTATAAAACAATTATTACTACCCATTGCGAATATTTTGGATCTTCAGTAACATCTCTTGCGCCGGTCACCGGTGACCCCCACGGCAGCCAACGTGTTAAAAAAAAAATGGCTTGTCACGTGATCTTCAGTAAGAAGTGATAACGTTGCCGAATGAACGGAATGCCCAGAGCGCACTTGTACTCGAGGCCTGATAGTCTGCGTCTGACAGGCGTAGTTGAAGTGCACAGGGTTAAACGTTCGACACCGCGCTGCGCTGTGAAACGCGTGGGCAACGAAAAGAAACCGCACGGTCGGCGTGAAACAGAGCGACAGTCGAGGAAAAAGCCTTGAAGCTGGCCGACGATAAAAGTCCGCCGATACCAACATCGCCGTTGTCGTTTACGCGAAACAATTTACAAGCTGCGCGTGCCTCTGCCATAACAGAGAAAGGCAGAGGCGTATAAAGAACAGTCGGAATAGGTAGATTGATTGGTACAGCGATGGGAAGACGGAATAGAGAGCGAAACGGGAGGCATTGTGCAACAATGCATTCCGTCGATCGCTTAAGGCACTTGATCGTTTTTTATGGAACTGACTCTGTGTCTATTTGCACACTGCCCCGTTCGCCGCTTCAGAGATTTTTCGATTTGCCGAGTGACTTCAGTGCTGCGCGAGGAATTTATTAGATCGTATGTTTTATTTCAGCCTTGTAATTTACTTGTATTATTAATAAATATAATACCATTTTTTGGTTCAGAGTGCTTTACTATAGAACCTTCTTACTGCAAAGGTTTGATCTAATTCTGCCACCACTCTTCCACCATAACACTTTGCACATCACTTTCACTCATTTGGAATTATACTTAAAAAATTTATGTTTTTTAATTATTTAAGTAAATGGAGGAATTCAACGCGGGCAGTTTTGTAATGGTACATTATTAGAAATGTTCTATTTTACTTGATGATGTTTTTTTAAGCACGCTTGGATTGTGCAAGGTCACAATTTTATTTTCGTTATTCGACAACTCGATCATTATTCTCCAACACTTACAATGACATACGTACTCCGAATATTTACATTCCACAACGTTTCTCTAGAAACAAAAATGTTAAAGTTCCATCTCTGTAATCACGGTACGTCTGTACCAGAACCGTAAAGAAATCTGCAGTGCAAGCAGCAGCCTTCACTGGCAAAATATGTTAAAATCATTAGCCATATCACTGCGCCACTTCAAGACTGCCTATCACGCCCAGTGTATTATCTCAGCCAATGGCCGTCGACAGTCTGTCGACCATTGTTAAACGTTAACTACGTACACTTGAACCTGTTATGCAGTCGTCTGGACTTCGCTCTCGACTTCGCTCTCACTTTGTGATTGCGCGCATATGATAAATCGATCTCTAGCTGATCGGGTTCCCGCGTGTTAACCCTTTCAATACCAGCGTCGTCTATAGTCGGCACGTTCATATTGCACCAGCATTCATTGTATTCGGTGCTCGGTACATTGCATCGATTTCGCATAGCGTGCAATAATTGTTTTCATTCCGTACATGTGCGAAATGTGTACTTGCGGCGCAGTATAATAGGTACACAACTTTGCTCCCGCCGTTTTCCCTTTCGTCCAATGCAAAAAACGGCGGGAGCAAAGTTGTACACCTATTAGAAAAAGCTTATGGACGCGTATGCGGCAGGGAAAGGGTTAAAAGAAGCGAACGAATCTGATCGCTTTCTTCGATCGCGGAAGTGACTCAAACAAATTGCCGTTCTGACATTCTACACGCCGTCCACGAGATTAATGCCAGCAGGTAACAGGACGCTGCGCACACTTTTTCCAGCCTGGACATGACGCTCGCAGGCTCCATTTTTCTCCTACGGTCACTACCGAAGATTCATCGAAGTCTATGCGACTTCGGCTCAGTTTACACGTGTGGTCTGCTAAATCAAGTCGATTATGAAAAAAAATAGAAGCACAGATTTATTCATATAACAAATTATATTCTTTATAGTAGAACTATTAAACTATTTTGCCCTCAATTTTTGCACACTGCGTGTATCTGGTTTTCTATTTCGAAGACGCTAATGTACACATCGATCGTGTTGCCGCACTTAATACACTGTATTTGCCAACGGCGTGTGCGTATCAAAAGCTGTACATGATAACGGCAAATATTTGAGCGATTATACGGTATCACAGTGGCAAATACTGAGCAACATTGGTACGAGTGACGTGCTTCTACAATCCTATGCCGAGTTATACTGCTTCGTGTTTTACTTCTGCACGAGAGAGTTTGTGATCAAAATTTGCAAGGATTCGTCACAATGTATTAAACTGAATAACAATTAACTTTTCCGGAATAAAGAGTAAGGTACAATATCAGTATTATCGTCCATTTAAAAATGTTCCAAACTAGAAAATTTGAAAATGTGCCCAATTATTTGTGAAGCATATGCAAAAGTATTGATGCAATAGCAGGCAACGAATAGCCCCGTTAAAAAAGCGAACTGTTTTGATGGCGGTCAATTTTCTCATCCGTCCGCTACTAAATTTTTTACTGCCACATATCCGCATCGCGTTAAACAATGTCACGGCCGCTATTGAAACTCGCCTCGTTCGTTGAGCGCAGCGGCATCGACGTAAATGTCTGGCTGAAATCCAAGTTGCATCTTATCTCGGTTACAACTTCAGACGCTGTCATATCCGAAGCTTTCCTTATTTCTTTTCATCCGACATACGAGAAAGTTCGCGAGCCCGAGCACGTTAGCCTAACGGAATTCGTAAGTGAATGCGAATTGGTTCAGATGTGAAACGATATTCTCTATACTTGACTATTTTCTATAGAATATAGACGAAATATATTCAATGTGAAAATGTTTTGATCGAAAGTAGATGATACTCTTTCGTTAGTGATTTCAAATGTGCAATTAAGACAATATAATAAAATACGCGAATTCGTTAACTGCCGGTCGAACCATAAGCCTTACTTTTTATTTGTTTCCTTTCTAATAAAATAGTCGATATAAAGCCTGAGATTATTAAATGTTTGCCTGAGACTATTAAATGAAAAGACGTCACGTCCACAATAAAAATGCTTCAAAAACAATTTCATATCGTTAATAATCGAGTCGTTGATGCTACATTGAACGTCTAATAACAGGAAAAAATGCTTAAGGAAGAAAACATGGGAGCTTCTTGTGACAACTACTTATTACTGCAATTCACGCCGACAAAACAGGAAGCGTATCGAGGATACACGTGCCGATGTGGATGTATCCAACATCCGTACTGTCGGACACGCCGACCATCCGACGTATAAATTTTCCAACCGCAGAAGACGCTACTGCCTTTGCATCCACCTGACGCGCCAGGCGGGAAAATTCGTCAGACCCATCTGACAAATAAATTGCCTGCTTATCTCTGTCAGAGCGCACGTAGATTATACCGTCTTCCACTTAAGCGCACTCGAAATCCATCGCAAGTGCGGCCCGGAAAGTGGATCAGGGCGAGTGTGCCTTTTATTCGTCTGTTTCTTCTATTGACCAGATGAAACGTATATCTAACGTTTGTAAAAGTGGACCGCGATGTCGCTGTTTTTCGTCTGTGCCCCAAGACCGTCCACTTTTCCCACAAAACTCTCAATTTTGTCTTCGGCTCTTTACGAGTGAAATAATAGATGGCTCAGCCGTTTCTCTTTTGATTAGCACGAGGTGCATAATTGGGTGACTCGCTGTCGATACCGGCAAAACCGGAAAATTTTAGAACACGCAGGTGCTGGGGAGAAAATTAGTTCCGTGTGGGGGCTGCGCAATTACGTTCATGCTGAGTAATGAAAGAATAAAAAGCGCCGCGGTTCTCATATTGACACGACAAATGGTCTGGCGCTTTCTTCATTTTATGTCGGCCGTATTTCTGAGTATTTCGGCGTCAATGATGTTTGCTTAGTTCAACTCACTTGGTACATATGTTCACGCTTTGCCAACGATTGGCGCCTATATGCGTCGAACGTGATTTATGTTCTTAATATATGGCCAAAAGTACGCAAAAAATGTCAACACTTTGATTTGTCCCGAACCTATACCATGCGATAGAGGGTAGTTTGCGCTAAAGGTAAACCACTTTCCGCCCGTTGAACTCTTCCTAATTTTAGAGATACGACGATTTAAAGAAAACGTAACATTTTTTTTGCAAAACCGCAAATTTAGCCTCCCTACGTAAAAGAAAAAATCTCAGATTTAATACCCTTACAGTATATCAAAGGGGGTCGAAATTAACTCACAATGGCGCAAGCAGAAGTTGCAACATTTATAATAGTTTCAGAGATATGGCCGAAAATGTGTAGAAAAATCGTTAAAAACGAGCCTGGAAATGGGATAAAAAATTAAATCTATGCCGAGCGACTTGTAATTGTGTCAGATGAAAGGGGGTACAAACAGACTCAGAAAAATCGCAACCGCGCTGAAAAATTCGTAATAGTTTCTGAGATATGACAAAAAATAGGACGAAAAATCGAGAAAAACGTAAGAAAAATACGAGTTTTTTAATAACCACCAACTGAAAGTAAATAATTTGACTTGCTCACCTATATGAAATGAAAGAGGATCCTCAGAGACTTGAAAAAATTCAAACCGCGCCCCAAAATTCGCACTAGTTCACGAGTTATAAGCAAAAATGGAGGGAAAATAAGAAAAATAAGCTGAGAATACGCGAAAATAGGCGAAAAATGTCAAATTTTTTTTTTGTTTCGGACCGATACCATTCGATAGAGGGTAATTTGCCCTGAAGATAGACCACTTTCCGGGCGCTGAACTCTTCATAGTTTCCGAGATACGACGATTTTAAGAAAGCAAAAAAAATTTTTTTCGAAATTCGTGATTGCGATTTATCCCACGTGAAAGTGTGTCCAAAGAGCTTTAAGAAAACCTATATTACTTATGGGTTTCGACCATTAGTTTAGACGGGACAGGGCCTTGAAGAAATCGCGAAAATCTTAAGGTATACCCCTTGCCATTTTTGCGAAAAAATGATGGGTCGCCGATTTTATTACCCTTTTAACATATCGAAGGGGGTCCAAAATGACTTTGAAAAATGCAAGCCGCACCCCGAAATTCGCAATAGTTCCGGAGATATAGCCAATAATGTGCAGAAAAATCGTGAAAAACGAGCCTGAAAATAGGGTCAAAAATTAAATCTATACCGAGCGACTTGTAATTGTGTCAGATGAAAGGGGGTACCTAGAGACTTGGAAAAGGCGCAACCGCGCTGAAAAATTCGAAATAATTTCCGAGATATGAGCAAAAATAGATGAAAGAATCGGGAAAAACACAAGAAAAAAATTCGATTTTTTACAACTACCAACTGAAAGTTAACGATTCGGCTTATTTCCTTATATACACTGAAAGGGGGTCAAAAGGAGCTGTGGGAAATACAAACCGCATCCTGAAATTCCCCATAATTTTGGATTTATGAGGGAAAGTAAATCGAAAAATGAAAAATAAGCCAAAAATATGCGAAACAACGTGAAAAATGAGAGCCGAAATTCGATGGAACCTCTATGAAAGACTGCACATAAAATATCTCTAAACAAGCTTATCATACAGGTTACAATGAAGTCACACTGGTACACCGTCGTTTTCTGCATATTATTTGAATGAAACATGATCGTACTTAGCAGAAAAGTTCAATTTTGCGCCTTTCCGTCCGTAAAGGGTTGGCCTATGCATTTGCATTCTTTCTTCCAGAAAGGGGGAAAGCTTGAAAATACGCCAGTAATGGGGGTGAGATTAGTTTCGTATTGCACATCATCAGCTACTATGTACACCGTTGAAAAGGTCCACTTGCGCGGAAGCAAGTTACACACACGCGTTTTCTTTTTCTCGGCGAGCGGCCGCGCGGTGTCTTCTTTTGGGCTTTTGGAAGAAATTTCTGGATTCCAGGGTGTGCTGGACCGACGCCAGGGACCTCCGCCAACCGGTCGTTCCCGTGTCCGACTCGTGTAATAATTCAAAGGAGGTCCAATTTTTGCTATATATAGGACAAGTCGCGAGCGCGTGGACCTTCCACAGACCGAAGTTAGTTATTTACCTGCTACTATCCGGCCTCAGATTGAAATGCGCTGAAAAGTTCGGAAGCTTGAGAATTTCGTGCCTTCCGCGACGTATTTGATTTCACTAATGAAACGTGTCGAATTTATTGTGTTTTCTTTTCGTGGGTCTGTTCCATGGATGGCCGTGAATTGTATTGACTAATGAGGAGTTCAAACATTGAACGCTAACGCTTCTTCTGCGATTATATTGGAGATAGTGCTTGTATTTGCATACATTAAAGCGAGGTCTATGTTGTCATTTAATTCCGCTATAAACAGTTGCGCAGAAGGTTTTTTCGCCAAATAATTTTCTGTTCGTTCAGCAAAACAATGTGTTTGTTATGCAGAGGGAAACAGACCGCAACGAAAACTTATGAAAATTGAAATAACACCCCAATAAAACGTCTCATGTCGCGTAACGCGACGCTCGATGCAATTAGTTTATGCTAGAGTAAATATTGTTCTCCGTCCTTCTCTAGCCTCTTCCGTAGCCTCTAGGCGATGACTACCGATAATTGGCAGACGGCCAATCTTCGTCCCTCATCACTTCTTCGTCTTCTTGTTCCAGCTATATTTGCTCCAACGGAAACTATTTAATTCGTTGGACGACGATACTTGTCCAGCGAAGTCTTACCCTCCCGGTCTAGGAGGCATTGCGCTTTTCTAAGATATACGGGAGAATGATATATTGGGAGTACATGAGAGATAAAACAGCGGGCAGAGAGTCTCTTCTAGTACACAGTCCTTTTCTTCGTGGATTCGCGCGTTCAGAAACGTCTTCTGAGATTGCGAAGATTCTCTGAAACACGTGACTCACACGTGCTTTTCCACTGAGGAGAGTTTATGCATTCGTCTTTTATTGATAGGGGCTTATTTTACAAATGCCGACAAGTATTAAAAGTCTCAGACTATCTTTGTTTTCATTATAATTTCTGTTATGTAATTACTACGCCATCAATACTGTCTATTGAGTATGTATTACCATAGACTATCTACTATCACATATTGCCGTATAGTAATAGATTACCGAATATCTGATGCATATACTGTCTTCTAAACATCTTTTAAGTAAGCTGTGTATTATAGATTGACTCACGCCAAAAATATACGTAATTTGCTAATTGACCAATGTTGCCTAAGTAGCCTGTTCTGTAAAATAGTAAAAGCTGTCAAAAACGCTAGCGATAACATTGCGAATTATCTGAATTTTCCAATGACTGCAACAAATTGTGGATTATTTAATACCTTTGAGAAAGCTTTCTTGCGGAGTCTCGACTATATCGAGTTGAAAATACGTCCACCCTTGCGTTCAGTTCCGAGACTAGATTACGCAAGAGCGTTTCACGGCCCACGTGCCTCGTATTTTTGGCAAGTCGCGAAACTGCCATACTCCTAATCCGACGATAAAAATCGACAAATCGCTCCGTCTACGGACAAGAGCAGCTCTACATACTTAAATTCGCGCCTAACAACGTTTTCCGCTTTATTCCGCCAAGTCGCACGAGACTAGACCGAAAGTGGGGTAATTCCCGGAAGGATGCCCCGTGCAAATGGCGCGAATCAATATTGAGAAGCCGAGACGGTTAAATTTAGAGGCAAGAATTCGAAGCAGTGCTAATAGACCTGATGTCATCTGGAGCATTGTACAATATGTTGACGATAACGTAAAATGAGTACAAAAATGGTGCCATTTGAAACAACAGTTTACATTCGGGCACAAAGTTGTAACATACAGTGCACTGTTGTGTACACATTGAAAATATAAACTTGATACAGGCGAAACAACGTACGTGGTAAAGAATGAGTGAAAATGAGCGCTAAAATTGTAGAGCAGCGGGGCAACAAATATTATGTAAAAAATTAATAAGCAATAAAGGTATTAGTGAAACAACCGTTTACATTCGTTTACAAGATTGTAACAGAAAAAGCACTCTTGTGTAGAAAGTGAAAATACAATACTGATATCTGTGAAACGCACAAAGTAACATATACTGTTGTGACATTTGAAAATATAAACTTGATACAGGCGAAACAACTCAAAAACTAAAATTGTAAAAGACAAATATTGTGTAAAAAATTAATTGTGTGGTTTACACTCTTGTGAAAGTGAAAATACAATACTGATACTGTGAAAATACATTATGAAACTGCCACTGTTGTGTCATTGAAAATCATAATCATTACAACAGCACGGGCCAACACATAATTCTTGATAGTCTTCGGACACATCGCAATACATACGAAATTCTGACTTGACTAAAAATCTCCCAATGGACCTGAGCATCTTCCTGCTTTCCATGCAGGACGCATAACTATCTACAACGTAACTAGCTGAAATACAAACAGCATCCCGCTAAGCCACCTAAACGCACTGAAGAGTAAAATCAGCTCAACTGCGCTACCCAGCACTTCGACCGCAAAAGTTAAAATAATCCGTAGATGCTACAATTGTGCGACGTGCCTTTTTCATACGTCAGTTTGTATACCTGTCACTGCACGTGTCTATTTCTCTCTCGTTCTGCTTTCCGACTCGGTTCCGCTTCTGTTCGCGGATAAAAGTCACTCTTCGCTATATGGACTCGCGAACGGAGACTGTTACGTGAAAGGTAGGCGTCTAAAAATAGCGAGTCTAAGAACTACCAGTTTTCAGTTCGTGGCGCACGATATTGTTTCCCTTGTCTCACCCTCGTTCGCGAAGTGCATTGTCTCGTGATACGAATGGACGTATGCACGTGTAACCCCCAGCAGAACACGGTAGTTAGGTTTCTAAAAAATTGCCGTGTCGTGCAAATTCGTGCGATGCGAAACTAAGAACTGGCACGGAAAAGAGGGTCAAGTTCTGAAACAGCGAAAACATAACAAAACGACGTTTTGTTTACGTGATTGGTAGAAATTGTGGAATGTTTATTAAAAGAATCAGCGATCGTATATGAGTGTGCGTTCAGTTTCTTTAAATTATATTTATTTTCACTGACAACAGAAAAAAAAATGTTAGCGTGTGGCTGCACTGATAATATTTGTCTCTATTATGTAATAAAACATATGAAAATATCTGTATAAGAATCGTGCTTGAGCAGGTCAAACTTTCAGGAGAACCGCTGTCACATGTGTGGACATCAGTCTTTAAATTGTAATTACTTTGACCGACAAAAAAATGAAAGTTTGTTGATAAATGTTTCACTATGCAATTCCTCAATAACAAAAACAAAAACAATATCGTGTGGTCGCACTGGCAATATTTGTCTCTCTTATACCTTTGAATACATGAAAATATCTGTATACAAAAATCGGACTTGAAAAGGTTAAAACTCGTGTGAGTGTAAACGGGAATAAAAGAATTTATAGAAATAGATTTATGAGAATGGGATTGAACTATAATCTAATCTCACACTATCAATATTTCCTCGAGAAATTCTTACGATATACCTAATAACAAGAGAGAGGCACCGAGTATTGAAAAATGCTTTTAACTTTCACTAAGTACATATGAACTGCTATATCTAACCGTATTGTCCAATACAAAACTGTCAATGAAATCACGATCAATTTAATCCGAGCGATTAACGACCGCGAATTACCTGCAACTCGCTTATGCGTAAGAACACGTCGGAATGTCGTTCAGTAAATTGTTCGGCCTTTATCCGATTCGGTAAATCCAGATAAACGAACGCGCCGTTTTGTTTTGGCGTAAAAAATGGTTTAAATCGAAAGTTTGGCGAGCTGCATCGTGCAATAATGGAATTCCCTTAATTTTCCGCTGGTGCCACAGAGATGTCGTATATACCTGTACGCGGACTACTTGCATATCATGTCCGAATATGCCGGCGAAGAATCGACATCGATCGATTTCCACCGCGTTTAATGTACAGAAAGGAATATTCCCGATCGCGTGCTTCGTTGTCCTCGTTTTCTCAGCGTAATCCTCGAAGCTATGCTAACGTGAAAGGTTTCGCTTAAAGCGTAATGAGGTAAACAGCGGGTTTCGTGAGATTGTAGTCATAATCGTCCGACGTGTAATGGCGGGGATAATAGATGAGCGAAATAATTACGGTAATGGCCGATTCTTTTGGGGCTATCGAATTATCGAACAAGCACGAAATTGTGTTTCACGTTCATTTTTAGACAACGCCGCGCTCCGTTGGCAGTGATTTGTCTATAAATGTCGTGCGTGTGAAATACTGCAGTGGCGAAACTTGCAGCGGGATGACTACATTTTGTCTTCGCTCGACAGCAAGCGTGTGTCAGGCTATTTGAGTGGACAAAAATCGTGGAATGAAATCTGTGAAAGAACCGAGGAGGTCGGAGTGTTGTGCAACGGTATGTCGACGACCAGCGACCTAAGAATCGACTGGCATCGGTGGCTCAGTGGTTAAAGCGTCGGCTTTTGAACCGTAGGAAACACGTTATGGCGGTGGTTCAAGTCCATACTCGTTTTCCATTTACTGACTTTTCAGAGTAGACAATGGAAGAATTGTTGAGGAGAAGGGAAAAAAGCATGTTGAGACGCGCGGTTATTTGCTTTCCCAAATAATACGTGTGATATATTTGAAACTCATGCAAGAATAAAGTAATACAAAGACTCTGAACCATAGAATGGTGCAACTACCATGCGCCATACTCACTGATATGAGTCTTACATTTTTTTTTTATAAATTTGGTCTGTACTGTTTTATATAACGATCGATAGAGAATACACGAGCACACGAATCGTTTAATGCATTTCTATATAGTCACGTTAATAAAAACATTGTGCGTGGACGCGTATATGCGTACTAATCGGTGTTTATATATAGCTGCAATACTTAAAAAATTGCATAGTAGTCGAAAACGTTTCCCTCTTGAAGAGGGCACGCACATAGTACTTAAACGCCGTAATAGTTTGTTTTAAACTATTTAACCGCGTATAATTATCAGTATCAGGCATTCGGTGCATAATAAACTTTGCCTGTAGTATGCGTAGTATGCGTAGTATACCGTGCGTCTCAAATAATTGCATTACTTAATACAAAAACGTTTAGCGTGACAACATGTAATTGCAAAAGAACGAATTTAAAAATTGGCGCTTAATAAACAAAGATTAACTGCATTCGACTTCATTTAAAAAAATGACAAATGTAATTTCGCACGATTATCACTAACCGGCATTGATCCGCAATTGCACTGCCCAACACGAAAACGTTTAGTGCGATCTCGCGTAATTCCAAAAAAAAAAGAAAGAATAGCAAAATGAACTAATAAACAAGTTTAACGACGTTCGGCTTCAATTCTCATTACAGCTCCTGTTATCACCCACGTACACATTTTCGTTTGAAATCGTGGCCCCGTCCGCAGTTCCTTGTTTGTTTGCTCTTCCCCTAATCTGCCCCACGCATTGCCGCCACAGTGCCACGTACAATTCTCTTTTAACAAAACCTGCAAACGCGCGGCCAGCCGGCGATACGGCCCGGCATTGTTACTTCCGCCATTATCATTATTCCGCGTCACGGCTCAATTCCATTTGCGTCGAACGGCCGAGCGATTTCGCGCGCGTGCGGGGCAGGCCGGACTTTTTTTTTCATTGATACCGAAAATAAACGGCGATCTCGAAGTTGCGCGATGACCGACGTGCGCCGGTCGGGACTAATAGTTCACTTTTCGGCCGATACGGATAACCGCGAAAATAGCCGTTGACCGGCTATGGTAAAATCCAATCCAATCCCGAGCCACGCCGCGTTGCAATTAATATCGCGATGCCGAATTGAATGGCCGAGCGGTTCTCAGGATTGGGTCGATGCCCCCGGCGCGCTTTGTCCGGTGTTAATTTCGAAACAGACGGTTTTACGCGGCGGGCGGCGAATATTATTTCGATAGTGCGAGGCCTGACGGGTACCGTGACTTTTAGAGCTGCCCGTTTGTGATAAGGGATTAGCGCGGAAGACTGACGTTTGAGCCGCGTCTCACTTGGATCGGTTCTGACTGAGAGCAGATTTTAATTATTTGACAGAAACTTCCCGGGAAGTACCAAGCGCTTGTTTCAACTTATGTTAGTAAACACCGAGCGATGCAATAGCGCCTTTGTTTATTATGCTGCTGTGATTGAAAATAATGTTAATTGGAGATAAAATGTATTATTTATATGGGTTATATGAAAAAAAGTAACTGCGAAAAATAAGTATCAGTAAATCTTGAATGATGAATAAGAGTTAAAACATGTTGTACTATCTGCCATTTGATTAATTAACCAACTCATTAAATAATACGCAGATTGCACTAGATGTATATCTACTTGAATAATGAACTAGAGGATGCTAGTGTTTTTTTTTTAATCGATCTCTTGATAGACGGACCCGCGCAGAATTGAAATAAAAACATTTTACTACGCGTCATTAGCCAATGTGTCGTTACTATACGCAAATGGGATTAACTGATCAAGCCATTAAACAATACGCGGATCACATTAGATCCATATCTGCTTGATTAATGGAACAAGAGATGTCTTCGCAGAATTCCAATAGAAATATCATACCGCACGTCATTAAATAATACGTGGTTATCATATACAGGTGATTTTAACTAACCAAGCTATTGAATAATAGGCAACTCACACTAGATCCCGCGCAGTTGTCCCACCAGGAACGCAATGACATAAAAGGAACCGCGTGCTCAAACACGAACCGCCCAGGCCATATCCGCCGGACACGCCATTCGCCAAATACATTTGGCGTCGGTATATTCCGTGAAAAATTTATTCGCATCCCCAGGAGCACAACTTGCTCGAAGGACACGTCCTGGCCGAGTGAATACCGACCAGCAGCGCGGAATTCCAAACAGATTCAGGGACAATCCGTAAATGCACGTATGCGCCCGACCGCGATCAATACGCGACTCGCACGGAAGTCGTCCGGAAACGTCAGAATCACAAAGTCGTGCCCAACGTCCAAGTCCTCAACCTCTTCGGACGCTGTCGCCCGCATGTGCGCGAGATCGCGAATGCAAGGATGTGACAGGCGACAGATTCATCTGAACTGTACGTGCAACGCGGAAAAACAAGACAACGAACGGCTCAGAAGCGAACGGCGAAATCTACTGTGTCACTCGCTAAGTTAGACATCCGTCGGGTACGGGGGTGATTAAGGTGTCTATTAGAAACAATTGAGTCTCAGGTGCACAAGTCCCTTCGCGACGCTTAAGACGTAGAACGAAGAGATGTAAGAAAAAGTAGGCTTGGGACATTGATGACTTTTACGCTCGACGTCTAGCGGAACTTAGATGTAAGATTTACAGAGTCGAGTCGGAGCTGTCCGTTGCCGACGTTTAGCTAGTTTGCGGATCGTTAAGATTGAAGTTTATTGCGTGGGTCGTCGGCACGGTGACGCGCAGGATCTGGCGCGGGTTTGAAATTTTGCATTGTTGCTTGCGTTGCGTGGCCAGTAACGTTGTTGAAAGTAGACGGTGTCGATATCTGAGCTAAAGTGTTGGCGTTTGTCGTTGTGGGAGGCACCTAACGCCAAGAACAGGAGGCGCAATCGATCAGGAAGCTAAAACCAGCGGTAGAAGCTAGCGGGACTAGAATGAAATATAAGATGCGCGACTTTTTCTGTCGGTGAATTCAGTCTGGGTTAGCGAGAAGTTGATGAGACATACGTTGTGCAGTACACTCTTAGGATTTATCGATAATGGGTGTACTTTATATCTCGCTCTTCGAGCGAAGAAAAATGTATTCCTGCGGGCTTGCTGGGATTTTACACGTCCTGATAATGAAACGCGTTACATTGAATTAAACATATTTGAATAAAAGAAAAATTGGTGCCAATGTTAAATATGAACGCGGGATTGTAGGCGGCATTAGTAACAAGAGATTTAACGTACGTAACGAGCATCGGTATAAGTTCATTTAAATCCACGGCAAGCTCTTTTATTTCGCACCATAACATCGGCGAATTCTAATTAAACGAAGTCAATAAAGAACAAAATAAAGTCATATCTGTCAAATTTTGACGGGTGGCAATGATCACCTTTAGCAAAAAAAGTCTCGCGTATAATGCGCATCAATAGAAGTACAGTATACCACGAGTTCCCACAACGCGCCAAATATATTACAACTGGCCCTTTTATATTATGCGATTCTCGCACAAAACGTTACAATAAAATGCGAAATTTCACAGTTTAGTCTAGTCGAGCATTGCATCGATTGTTATGTCTATCAAAACCGATTTCTCCTGTTTACTCTACATTTTTCGTGCCAACTGCAGTTAGCAGCAAATTGATAAAATTCGGTTCACAAAAGATTAACCGCAAGACACAATTCGCGAACTAGTCGATCACAGCGACTAAGTTGAGAGACTGCTAGTCGTCGAGAATCTCGAAGTCATCGCAGAGGGTCGCGTGGGCACGTCATCTAAGTTTAGAGGAAACAAACGAGCACACGTATTTTAAATAAACGTCTAAAGAATTAGAGAAAAAAGTTTTAGTCTTATCGGTTCAATTTTGACGGATGTCTACAATAACGTGTACCAACAAAGACCCAGCATATGATGAATGTATAACACGAGTTCCTACAACTCGCCAAACACGTTATAACGTGTCTTCATATAAAGCGATTCTGGCACAAAGCATCACAATAAAATGCGACATTTCATAGTTACTCTGTTCGACCAACTGCACATAGTAGCACATTGTGAAAATTTGGCTGGCAAAAGGTTAATCGGAAGACAGAATTCGTGAACTGGCTGATCACGGCGACTAAGTTGAGACTGCTTAGTCGCAGAAGGTCTCATGGGTACGTCATCTAAGTTTAGAGGGAATGAGTATTTTAAATAAACGTCTAAAGAATTAGAGAAAAAAGATTTAGTCTTATCGGCTTAATTTTGACGGATGACTATAATGACATGTACCGACAAAGACCCAGCATATAATAAATGTATAACTCGAGTTCCTACAACTCGCCAAACACGTTACAATAAGTCTTTTCATATAAAGCGATTCTGGCACAAAGCATCACAATAAAATGCGAGATTTCATAGTTACTCTGTTCGACCAACTGCACATAGTAGCACATTGAGAAAATTTGGCTGGCAAAAGGTTAATCGGAAGATAGAATTCGTGAACTGGTTGATCACGGCGACTAAGTTGAGACTGCTTAGTCGCCGAGCGTCTCGAAGACGTCGCAGAGGGTCTCGTGGGCACGTCATCTAAGTTTAGAGGGAGCAAAGAGGCGCGCATACCTGCTGCCCGCCCAGAACGCCTAGGCGGGGTGACATTATCGCCCGGGGTCAGTGCGTGTCAGAGGAGGATACGAAATCTAGCTGGACACCGCCGGTGGCCGCGTACTCGCGTTTCTACGCGGAACTAATTATAGGTCTCGCCCGACGTTAGGCGCCCCTCATTTTGCCAGCCGCGACGGCCGACTCTGTCGCGCGTTGGTTTGTTGGACTGTTGGACTGTGCCGAACCTTAACCGCGCTTACGTTACACCATCCGCGAACACCAGGGTTTCTCAAACAGGAGTTCGTGTCCGTTGGGCTTGGCTGCCGCATCTGCTATTTTTGGCGCCGTCACTGATTTCAGAGGGTAGATCTTTAAAAATGATTTCACGAATTTCTGTTCTTTCAACGTTCGAAACTGTTATTTGTAATTTTCTATTTGACGCTCTACGTGTTTCAGAACCACACGGCTAAAGCACTTCGGTTATTTTTACATCGGTATGGTTAAGGTTCTTTCCTTTTCGGATCCTGTCATACGTTCGTAGTTTTATTATTTTAACAATTATTTTCGTCAAGTTTATTATGCGATCAATGAAACCACGCGGCTGCGAGTTCGAGATTGTACTGTTTCAATTATTGTTTTTGACAAGTTTGCTGTTTGAAAAGTAAAACCGCGAAAGTGCGAGATGGATCCTAAAAGGGTGGAACCCAAACAGCACCGATGTAAAAATAACCAAACTACTCCTAAAGCGGGAAACCGACATTCCTGAAACATGTAGAGTGTTATATGGAAAATTACGAATAAAATAATTTTAACCGTATAAAGGAATAATTTCCTTAATTAAAGTAAAAACGTGTGACGGCATGGTCAGTGAGAGTTATGGAACGTTCAAAGCACTGATGAAAAGAAGGGCAGAAGTAAATGTTTAAAGGCAGCTGTGTTTCAATTATGCAACGCGGTTATAATGTGTTTTTATATGTGTGATTTAATATCTTTATATGCCATAAGTACGGAAAGTTTGGGAAACCCTGGCATACGGCTTTGCAGAGTTTTGTTCTCACTTGTTGTGATACGAAAGTGCACGGCGTTATTTCAATTAAATGGCGCGCAGCGAAGTTTGCTTCTCGCTTTGTATTTTATACGCTCTGCTGGCTGCTCTTTCAGTTCGGGTTTCAAGTCTGACGATTGTTTGTAATGAGGAAATAGAAATTATGGACAGTGTTCGTTTAATGATGAGTTTAGCAAATTATGAACGAATATTTAGTATCGTTACGGTATATTCAATAAAATGATATTAGGAAAATTACAGTAGCAGTGAAATTTGCGTGTTGTCCATTGCAGCTGTCCCGCATAAACATATGTAAAGCGTTTATATACTACTTTAATTAACAGTCCCATTTGCATTAAATTAAAAGCATCGACATGCATTCTAATGTGTACCGCGGCGTATATTTACGCATAAATAAACATTCAAACTATTTTAATTCCATTGTATTTAACAAGTTCACCCCACATAACTAATAAATTTGCACGTTGCATAACTGATTTAAATACACCGATCTCAAGTTGTATAACAATTTACCGAACAGTAAGAAACAGTAAGAAGCTTCCTGATATTGCGTTTCCGGTAAAACGCCAGTAGTTTCGACAACGTTCGGTCATACACACGATAACTTCTCGTGTTAATGTTGAACTCACGCAGCGACTTCGAAGTTATAATCCTTGACCATTTGTTAAGACGACGTTGGTCCAACTATAGCCTAAGTCGTATTAAATTTACGATCAGCCCGTAAGCCCGGTCAGTTTCTCAGAGAGAGCGCTAACTCATAAACGTAATCAAGTGCACGTTCCGAAGTTTATAGAGCACATTGCTTTCGGATCTCGTAAAAAAGTAGGAAGTTATGGAGCAACCTTTCGCTACTAACGCATCGCTTCTTTCTCTGTTACAGGAGGTCGGAAGCATCATTGGAAAGAAAGGAGAAATCGTCAAGAGGTTCCGCGAAGAGGTAATGAAGAAACATATTCTTCTTTTATTTTCTTTATTTTTAACAGGTAGGTAAATAGAGAATTCTGGGCAGACAAATAACGACTGCCTTTTCGGCGAATTCTTGCGCGGCAGGGAAAGAGTCGACGCGAACATTTGATGAAGACCGTGGTAATTAGTTGGAAGATAATTACGCGATAATGGGAGAGTATATCTTTTTGCCGAGAAAACGAAGGGTACCCTTTGGCGCGTCGTTAGAAAGGTATTGGGCAATCAAATTTTCCGCTAATTAAACCTTCGCTCTTGTTAATGTTTGATAACGGGCGGAAGGGAGTCATACTCTGTAAGCGTAGCTTATTAGGTGGCATACCATCTGTTTATTACGGTAATTCATCGGTAAATTAGTTATTATGTGTCACTGTCAGATTATATATCAGCACAGATGAAGTCTAGGGTAGACCTGTCACCCAATATGCAGTTTTCATCGTATAATTTCGGGAAACTAGAAAATTGTAACTACTTCGTGTTACATGCAACCATTTGATTATTAATTATCATGCATGTTTAATCGTACATCCAATATGTTGAAAGGGTAATTTAGTTTTAAAAAAAAAACTTATATCCTTTTATTCAATTTTAGGATAATTTCAGCGTCATTTTTTTAAATTTTTCGATTATTTCTTTGCTACGTCTCGGGAACTACTCCGAATTTCGGGATCCGAATTGCATTTTTCTAAGTCTATTTGCATCCTCTTTTAATATACATAAAGTCGAATTGATCGGAGAAGATTTATTTTTTTATTCTACTTGGGGTCAATTTTCACATTCTTTTCGTCTATTTTTAGGTATATCTCCGAATCTATTAGACATTTTTCACTTCGGCTTTCGCCATTCTGAGTTATTTTCGACCCCCTTTGATATACTAAAAGGGCGACTAAATCTTAGAACCATAATTTTTTGGCAAAAATGGCAAGGGGTATACCTTAAGATTTTCACGATTTCTTTAAGATCTTGTCACGTGTCACCTAGTGATCGAAACCTATAACTAATACAGGTTTCTTTAAAACTCTTTGGGTGCTCTTTCACGCGGAATTAATCGCGATCAGCTATACTTCTGATTTCCTTAACTTCCATAAAAGACCTTGCCAAAATCCACTTGTCACCTTCCGGTCTCAGTCTTTATGCATCTCCACCGACATTTTACTTCAGCAAAATCCACCTTCATCTCTGCCGACATCACCATACGTCCCCCACCCGAAACTTCGACATACCCTGTCAATCACGTCCCACCCGCCTAATCAAACCCTCCATTTTCTTGTCGTCCCCCTCGCACCCCCATCCGACACCCCATCGTCTCGAGGTCCAATCAATTATTCACCGAACACTAGCCGCATATCTACGCGCGATCGTCCGCTATCTCATTGAGCTCGTAACGCCCCGACTTCCGGCGCCTCCAGAATCAAACGTGCCGTGTCTAACGTCCAACATTATCACTGTCCAGTCCGGCGCTAAGATCAACATCTCCGACGGCTCCTGCCCGGAGCGGATAGTGACCGTGACGGGGCCGACGAACTCGATCTTCAAGGCGTTCACGCTGATATGCAAGAAGTTCGAGGAATGGTGCTCGCAGTTTCACGACATCCAAGGCGGCGGCGCTGGAGGTGGCGGCGGAGTGCCGAGGCCTCCGATTACATTGAGGCTGATCGTGCCGGCTTCGCAGTGCGGCTCCCTCATCGGCAAGGGCGGCTCGAAGATCAAGGAAATCCGCGAGGTCACCGGAGCCTCCATCCAGGTCGCGTCCGAGATGCTGCCCAATTCGACGGAACGCGCGGTTACCATTTCCGGCACCAGCGAGGCGATCACGCAGTGCATATATCACATCTGCTGCGTTATGCTAGAGGTACGTACAACGAGCTTTCGAGCGACGGCGTTCGATAGTATGCGCCCGTTCCTCAATTTTTCTGCATGGCAAATTGTACCGCGGATTGTGCCACATCTTTTTCCTGCGATCTCGTTTACGAGGTCGGATAGATTTCGTTGTGTAGTTTGTCAAGGAATTTATTATGTATCAGAATGACGCAAATTGTTGCTTGAATTCTACCGAATATCAGTACATGTATGAAAACTTAATGAAAGAAAGTATAACAATAAATCGTTCGAAATAACGAACTTTTATACCTAATATTATTTATATACCGATTTTCGGTCGCGTGTAGCGATTTCACGTGGTACTGATACTCCGCGTAAATTGAGGAACGGGTGTACTTTTGTCGTTCTGTAGTGCGTCGGTTGGCATTATGTTCGTAGGAGCGCTGCGAGATTTTAGACCATTACGAGATATTTACGTTGCGAATTTGTTGGCAGTATTGTAAAAAGGCGATTGATGGTTATAAAGTTGGAGTGATAACGGACTTGTGCAATTGGTGGAGAAACTGAACGATCTTGGACTGTTTGCGTTAATTTTGCGTCTGAGCACTTTAGACACGTTGCCTTTACCTTTGCTATTACTCGGGCCACGCCATTAAGCGCTCTTTCTAGCAAGGCAACACAATAACGTATCACTTACAACGTAATCTCATCCGAGCATGATTATAACGATCCTTAAGACCGCGACTAGAAAACGTCTGAAGGCAGTCGAAGATTGCACAGTCCGCAAGTTCCACCTTGCGCATGAGAGTCTCGCAGCGCTCCCGCCAAGAGAAGTTCGACGGCGTCGAAGACCAAAAAGTGCCCCCGCAGTCGTTCTCAGCGACCAACTGTTCGCACGTACGCGCGTGCCTCTTTTTTCTGTTTCAGTCCCCTCCCAAAGGTGCCACGATCCCTTATCGCCCCAAACCCCAAGTTGGTGGGCCAGTGATCCTGGCTGGTGGGCAAGCCTACACCATCCAGGGTAATTACGCGGTGCCCGCCCACTCGGACGTAAGTACAGTATTGCCATTGCCCGCGCCCGCTGCCGGGCCCACCCCGCCCTCGCTGAACGCCCAAACTTTGACAACCTCACCTTTCGCGGCCCACCCTTCCTCCTCGGCCTTCGCCGCTTCTCACGGTCATCCGCTCCTCTCCACGGCCCACCTTGCCACCCCACATCATCCCCTCCACCCGAGCCCCTTACACGCCAGCGTGGCAGGCCTCGCCGACCCCCTGCTGAAGAGTGGACACTTGCAGGCAGCCCTCCCGCCCGCACACCTCGTGGCAGACGCCGTAAGTCTTTTGTTTTTCGTGATCCGAACCCCTCGCTCCCAACCCCGACCGGACCCTTGCGGACACCCGCAACACCGCTGACCTCCGACCTGACCAACACTTTGGTCCCAACCGTCACTGCCCAACGACAAGATGATGACACACCTTCAGCCCGACACCTTTTGCTACACGCACACGAGTTGGCGAGAGAGAGCTCGAGCTACCTGTTTACGAACGAACGGCTCCTGCAGTAGACCCGGCGGTGGTGACGGGCAGCTGGGGGATGGGGGGTGATTTGGATGCGTAGGAGTTGTTTGAGAGACGGAGTTTGGGGAGGTAGTTGTGGACAACTGCCCGTCACTGACTGTGAGCCACTGTGTGTTTGCGAGATGACCCTGATGGACGTTTGCGAACGGCAATTGGCGGATCCGGAGGGAATGGGCGAGTGTAGTTTCGTGGGTCGAGCGTGCTCTAAGTGAATACGTTGTGCTAATTGCGATAAATATAGTTTCGGTAACGTTGGAAAGTGCGTTTACTTGAAGCAGCGCGGCGTAAGCGTTATTCGTTTCGGGGTAGATTTGCAATTTTCGCGACTGGCTGTCATTCGTCGGGTCCGTAATCAAGCTTTTTAATGCACTTTTCTACTCAGTCCGAGCGGAGAGCGGTCGCGGTTGATTTGCCAAGATTACCCGCGGACTTATTAATATTCCACGTCTCCAGCCGCGACTCAATTGCCTCTTCGTCGTGCTTGGCAGAATCGTAATTCCCGAAATTAGAGGGCCGAAAGACGGCTTGCACGGTCGAGAATTGCCTGATCGGATTATTGCGTCACGGATTGACGTAATAGGATCGGAGTTGATACTTGACATCGGCCGCCATCGTTCGATGTAATTTCATTCCACCGCGAGGAGAGAGGGACCGCTGCAATTCGAACCGTTTCGTTCTTGAAGTCGCTCAAGAATTCTCCTAATTACCCTGTCCGTTGCTTCGGCGAATATTCGCGATAAATTCACTTCCGGCACTTGGTTGCGCTGAAAACGGGATCCGATAATAATTGGCGCTCTACATTCAAGAGTAAACGATCCGATAAACATCTCTAAAAGCGCGTCAATTTTCGGGACCAAAATTCTCCCTCTTTTTTTAGAGCGCGGCATTAATACGCTTTTCTTTTACTGCGTCGAACCGCAAAATCTGCAATACGGCAACGCTTGTTTACGCGAGCAATAGTAAATCGCCGTGAATGGAAAAAGGGCAGTTTCCGAACGTAACGCCGCGACGTCAAAAGCAGCAATCACAATAAAAAAAAACATCCCCCACACCGCTCGTTACGCACATGAAAATGCCTGTTTCGCAGAACAGAGTTCACGTAAAGCGAACGTGCAATTCGTATAGTAACTTATCGAAATTTCACGTATCGATCGACCGCTCTAACCCGCCAAATGCCGGCTCGTGGATCGTCTATAAAGTAGACACGCAATACACCTATATGCATATGGCTATATATACATACGTGGGTATATATATGCATACATTTTGCGCGTGCACCCGGAATGCCCCATGATAGTCTAGGCCACCTGGTCCCTGCTCCCATAAAAGCCCTTTTACTACCCTCTACCATCGCCCACAGCCGACTACCCTGTGAACCACCCCTCCCACACCTAAGTACATGCATCAGCGAGACACCTTGGCTTTCTGCTCAACGTACATGTCACTCCATTTCCTTTGCAACCATTATCGTGCGGTCTCGGATGTTTGACCCTGAATCGCTTCATTTTCCGCTGCCGGTGACGAGGGAGACTTTCAAAACTGCGCTTTCTCTTTGGGCTCCTTTCGCACCACTTGAAAGAAACATTCCAGACCGCACGTACAAATTGTATTTTCGCATAGCGCGACTTCGCGCGACTGCCAGCCATAGGGAGGAATCTTAACAATTTTCTATGTAAAAGAGAGAGAGACAGAAAGAGAGAAGATAATAAAATGTTCAGCGCTATTGATGCAGCTGTTTCGTTATGTAGAATATATGATAGCGCAGTCATAAGAGAGTTATTTTTTTGAACGATATGATAGCTCTTAATTTGCAAGTTTTTTTTTAACTTTTCAAATGTAAGTATCGATATTTTTTTATTCGTTATTCTAGGCGTAGACACAGCACTATTAAGATGCTGCGTTTGCATAGTATTACCTTTTACTTGGACTTTATGGAAACAAGCTACGTTTTGTACGTACGTTTAACGGTAGTTCAAACGCGCGTCTAGAAGTATATGAATATTACAGTTCTGGCATTTGGTCTGCAAACTCACCAAGAATACTGCGCAGCAGTTTCAAAACTCGGAACCACTAAGAATATTTCTTGACGCCTATGAGAATGTCGATGGTCAGGTGTTAAATTATGGAACAAGACGTCGTTCCGTTGGTTTTCCGCGAAGCTGCGCTGTTAGAATCATTGCACAGCAGCATCGCCAGTCTTCACATCCTAGAAGGACGAGTCTGTCATTGCGTCAGAACATGTTTACCGCTGGACTCGTTTTTCCTCATATCTGTCTCAGCGTTCATCTCTATCGCGCGAAACTTGATTCTTGAAGTGACGCCCCTCTCTGTCATTCTCTCTCTCTCATACATACACGTCGACTTCGACACTCGTTTGGTCTTGCTGCCTTAAAGTCAGTGCCGTGGAAAGATGCAATAACGGACCGCGACCCCATCGGTTACGTGTCGATCACAGCATGCGAGAAACTATCCTCTAACATCTCAAAGCATTAGACGCAACGCGTTATGCGGTTTATATTTATTAGCCGTATCGAATGTTACAAGAACTAAAAGCTATAAAATACCGCAGTATTTACGACACTAGCATCACTTTTGCCCTCTGATATTTCCCCATGATAAAATCTAGTGTCTAAATAAAGATGAGGCCGCGTGTTTTTTATACAATTCTCACAGAAACCGGATGTTTGTGACCAATCCGCGAACGTTAACACATTGCAGGCACTATTAACCGTTCTAGGTTCGGTAAGATAAAAGTCAATCGCGCCGTTTAAATCAACAACCCGTCAGCAAACAGCGACCAAACGAGCATCTCTGTTTCCAGGGTTCCCTTATTCCACGTCACGTTTCAACGTTGACGCTGTCCACAGATTAGCTGGAAGTTGTGTATCGAAAAAAATGGCAGTTCGACGTTCGAAGTCGCGCATGTCGGAAATCGAGTTTTTGCTTCTGTATGTGATATCCGCACGCGACGTTACGTGTACGCCTCTCTCTGGTTTTCTTTCTACGTCTAAACGTTCGCCCGACGCTCTGACTAACAAATGTCTCTTTTCACCCGCCCTCAACGTCCACCCACGAACAACAAGAACAACGAACAACGAGACTCCCACTCCCCGAGTCTGTGTGTGCACACTGTTTCCTTCTCTCCGTATTGCTCGCGATTGGTAGTTGGTTGAATGTCTCTGTTGCGAGAAGAGCCGAGGGAAAGAACGCTTGCTCACGTCCTTCACGGTGCACCGAGACAAATACGTGAAAATGCATGTCGCGGTGTGATAATGTATATTGTTGTCAAGAATGCGCGCGCGACTCGTCCGCATCCTCTTCGACTGCGTTGATGTACGAACGGAACATGTGTCTCGCGGAAACTTTCGTCTCCTCGTATCGTGCCCAACGTATCACTGCTCCATTTCTGTATATCTATTAGTCGTGTTACATGTTTCGTATGTTTCGTTCCTTTGTAATGTCACTGGTCCAGACCTCACTTGCTACTTCAGTGAATATACGTAGCCACGTCCCTTTAGGTTTAACGTCCGTTTGCGTTTCTAAAAATCTGCATTATTAGAAACACAAATTGCGCAGGTTACGTCTGTGGCTCGACGTATCGATATTTTCAGTCTCGATCTTGTGTGCGCGCGGCGTGGTTTCAAATTGTTTCGTACTGCGTTAAATGAATCGGTGAATAACAGAGGCGTATGAAAAATTGCAGTAGATTGGTGCGGAACTTTTGATACTTTGACGATCGCTGTGACGTGCGCGTGATTGCGCTTTGCCTAGAATACGCTTGCGACAGCACAAGCTGGAAAGATCGACGCCGCGACAATTGAGTGTCGCTCAGTGAAATGCGCGACCGTCAAAGTGTTAAGACGTAGAGTTCGTTTGCAGCACTCGAACGAGACTGAAAATCTCGCGTCACGTACTACCTTATATCGCGTCGCATGTAATTTCGGTTCCGCAAACGGGCTTTTAAAGTTACTGAGCGCGCGAGTTTTCTGCTTTCCATTATACATGACTGTTTTGAATACGGAATTGCAATAAGCGCGTCCGCGCAAAATCGCGATTGTAACAAAGGTCCGCGCGGGATAGAAAGAGACGGCGCGAAGGAGAGAGAGAGAGAGAGTTAAGCGCGATATTTATCGCGCTTTTCGAGTCCGCGAACTAGATGACCTGGAGATTTACCGCGTCGCGCCTGTCAAGCTGATTTTCGTGGCTTCGTTGAGCACGATTTTCTTGCCGTTTGTCACCCGTCCGGCTTCCCTTCTTTGAGTCGCGCCAAGACACGTTTTGAGACGCGTCGTGATGCGCGTGCTTTGTGGTTCCTAGGTTATTTCAAGTTTTGTCGAGTTTTTCTCAAACCGCAGTCTTAATTAGATTCGTTGATTTCACGTTTCATCGCGAGCTAATCATTTTGTTGCTAATTTCAGCTTTGTGGTTCCTCGGTTGTTTCAAGTCTTTTCAGTTCCTTTTCAATCGCAGTCTCAATTAGGTTCGCTGCTTTACGTTTCTTCGCGAGCTAAACGTTTTGTTGCCAATTATAACTTTGCGGTTCCTCGGTTACCCTAGGTTTTCCTCCGTTTTTTTTTCTCAATCGTTTTGTTGCTAATTATAGCTTCTAACTATAATTTCGTGGTTCCCCGGTTATTTCGAGCTTGTTCCATTTTTTTTTCAACCGCCATCTCAACAAGGTTCCTTCGTTTTCCGTTTTACCGCGAGCTAATTTGTTGCTAATTTTAATCGCGTGTCTCCGATAGCAACAACCGAAACGACAAACGCGACGAGGCACCGTTTTTACGGCAAATTAGACGCGTCGCATTCGAAGCATTACCTTTGTTCGCGCCGTACAATATTTTCGGGGCAATCGCGAAAAACGCGCTCGGCATTAAAGCCCCAACCGAATTAGCGCCGACTTCGTTCCGTCCGCTTTCCGAAAATCGCGGCGCATAAAATGCCTCGCAAATTGCGCGCGTCACATTTTGCATACGTTTCGCATCCGGCGCAGTAATTACGCGTAGAAATGTAGGTTACGGTAAAAAACCCGCACGTTTTTATGTTTTTTTCGAGACCCCGCTCGTTATTACGCTGCGACTTGTAACGCTTCTGCCGTCGGTTCGACGATGTTCAGCGCGTAGGCGCGTCAGCTGCGATAATTAAAAGGCTCGTGCGATAGGAGGACACATTTAGGCTCCGCTCATCCGTTCGTACGCAAACGTCGAGTGCCGAGCGTAAAAGGATGCCCGATTTGTCGCGCGCATTTTCCACGTCTACTCGCTATCGGTCAGATTACGATTGCGCCCGAGCATCGATCCGGTCGATGAACGCGGGATGCTCGTCGAACGAATACACGCTAGAAACTCGTCTTCGATTTTCCGAGGGAATTTCGAATTGTTGAACTTGCCCCGGAAATTCCCGCCGGATGTCGCTCGAGACAGGCCTGCTTAGCATGAACGCTTACTCGTGGGTACGCACGGCGGGAGTCGTCTCATGGCTTGCGGTTGGATTCGCGAGATGTGGAGAAAGGTTCGGTCGAAAAGAAAATTGGGTCTGCAGGTCTAGGATCAAACGGCAGGTGCGACGAGAGGCACCTTGACAACGTCGTTAATGGTGAACGAGTCTGAACACGAACGCGAAGTTGATATTCTTTCATTTCCATTTACGCGCCGTGTAAATATCGAAAATGCTTTCGTGTGCAAAGAGAAGGCGGCGAACAGACATTCTCTTTTCCGTTTTAAACGGTTCAGTCAAATCTATTTAATAATGTAGACATTTTTTAATTGGATAATGAAAGAGTGTTAAAAGCCATTTTACAGTCGGCAAACATTGAGTTTAAATTTTTTTGCTGAAATTCTTGACTATTATTCGTAAGGAAAATTTACATTACATTAAACAAAAAATATTGTACAACACATACACCTTTCCAACACACACACAGATCTTTTGTAGACTTTTGAGTAGGAGCACCACAAATATGTACATTTCAATAAGAAAATTTGAAAGTCAATATTTTTCGACCATAATGACGGCTTTTAACACAATTTCATTATCCAAGTAAAAGAATAAAATTATAATTAAACACGTTATGCAATATTTTTTAATATTATATGATTTAGTAAGTGTTACCTCATAAATTTGACACTACCGCCCAAACAGAAAGTTTAATGTCAGCCGTCAGGGACCGACGTAACGTTTAACGTGCTAAACATGGAAATAATTGCGTGGTGGCAGAACGGGGCTCGTAAATAGTCTAAAAGGTATCATTAGTGGAGGCAGCAACTTAAAAAATGTACAAGTGCAAACGTAATGAAAGATTCGAGTAAACAATCCGATAAGTCTCGCGCAAGAATAATGGAACGCCTCCCACTGAATTCGATGAAAGAGGTTCTCAAATACCGTAATTCGGGCGCTTACCCCGGATTTCCTGAATTATCGGAAATATTTCTTTAAACCCTCGCGTACCTACGGTTTAAACGCGGTCCGTCCCGCTTTGCATTAAATTTTCCATAATCCGCGCTTTCTCCCGATCTATCTGGCGCGCTCAAATTCACGACGCAGCCGCATGCGCCGAATTCAATTACCTCCGAACGCAACGCAATTTTGCAGTCAACTTCGTCGGTCTTTCAAAATGATGCAGAAAAAGAAGAAATCAATAGCCCATGACACCCACGCCGCGCATTTCCACGGTCAGCCCTTTGATCTGCCAACCCGTGGCGAACGCTTTTAATTATGCGCGCTTTTCTCCGCTTGCCCTCGAACATTTTCCCTCCCCTTCTTCGATGCGCTTTTCTCTTGCCCCCCGTTTTTCAATCGACGCGCCAGGTCGACAGCGACGCCGATCGATGCGGAATTTTCCGGCGGCCGCTCATTCCGTCCGTCCATTCGTTCGTTCCCCGACTTTCCGCGCGCAGCAAACATAATTACCGGCTTTTGCGTCGGCTTTTGCTAATTAGCGACTCTTTTTGTGCGCACCCGGCCTGCACGGAAGGCAAACACTGGCCGGTCCCCTTGAAATCCGCCGCGAACCGCGTTGTGCCTAGACGGCCTGTTGACAGACTGAATTATTAAAAGGGCACCCGCTGCTGTCTGTCTCTCGCTTCACGTTGGCAGACCAGATAAATCCATCGTTCAATGGCCGCCAGAATTTTTAATTCCCTACCTCTCCGACGTGGCGAGCGTTCGCTAGGCGGGCGGTCATTATCGGCTTTGTGTTGGTAATATCTGCAACTCGTGCGCGAATTCCGGCTGGAGAGAAGAATTCGCGACAGTAGTCGGTGGGTTGGCAATTTTTCACTCCATTTAAACCATTTCTGAACTTTCGAAATATGCGGCACTGTCGGTCAGGGTCATTATTTTTCAAATCAATCAGAATTATGTCCACCGTTTTGTCTCATCGGCAGAAATATCATTTAGTTTTTAGTACGCTGCAAATTGTAGTAAGCAGTTCAGGTACGTGGTAGAATGAAAATGTTGAAAATCACTGCTTTAAACAGATTAATATGATCGCGCTGGTATTACCGTGGCCCTATATCATGCATCAATTAATGCCGTCTTAATATTACAATAAACAAAACATAAATGCTACTCGTTCAACTTGGTTAAATCACATATTCATCGTTGTCGAATACAATAAACATACAAACGAACTAAATAAATATTGCTAAATCCATAAAGAGCCGATGATAAAACTGCTTACGTCTTTTGCGATGTTTACGGTATAATTTCTGCAAAAGTATACACGATCAAAGAACCGCTTACTCAACGGACACTATTCATACTGTCCTCGAGCACGCCGAATATAAATCTCGTTGACGTCCGCGACGATCATTTCGTTCAAAACTCGTTGTCAAGGTAACTCTCGTTCGTGCCGATTTTCGCTTTTGCAACGCCTGCCTTCTCTTTCACTTCGCACTTTTCAAAGACCACGACACATGACGAACGTCCGACTTCCTCGATTTCGATTTTGAAGCTCGCGCCTGGACGACAAATGGCACGTGCAGGTACGAGCAAAGGAAAAAAAACTAGTTGCAGGGGGTAACGAAGGAAAAATGAAAGAGGGTGAAACTCCGCCAGAAATCGGTTCTACTTTTTTATCTTTTGACGTATCGCACCAGTCCACGAGTTCTTTACTTCCCTACAGTACTACCGCTGCCGTTACTGTTACATCTTTTTTTTCCACTTTTTTTATGCTTTGTGAGACTTCACTTTTTCCGCGAGACGCGATTCAGTGGGTGTGGGTTGGTCGATAGAAAAGCGGTAAGCGATAGAGCGAACGTACATGCCGAGTACAAAAAAAAAAAGAAAAAAGAATGAAATAATCCGGAAGACCAAGTATGCATGCGTGGCACGAGAAAAGGTAGATTACCTAGGTATTATTATTACTACTTCTACTATTATTACTACTACTACATTGCGCTTTATATCTATAGTATTCACGATTCCCACCTTTAATACTCTTGTCTATCAGTCTCAGTCTGCCTGAAGAATTATATCGGCTTACAGAACACGAATACTTATTCGCTTTTAATCCTTGTACAATGCGCGGCTTGAATAGCGTCAGTTCGTTTGCCAGACGGTTTGTCTTGCGATGTGTGCAGAAATGACATCAATTTTTAAATCAACAATTTTTGATTTTTGTAATATCGGTTCCGTGGTATTTTGTACATGCTATTTCATGCAAGTACGTTTTTACTCTTAATGAAACTTTAAATTATCCCATAAATATGGTATTTAGAAAATATAGATTATTCTCAAAGTTTCTTCAAGAAGTCTTGATTTTGAAGAACAAACCACAGAACGTTCCTCGGATACGCGCAACAGAATAAAATTTTTCACAAGCATATAGCTTGCTTTTGCATTTTCGATCGCTGAATGCGACAAACAGTAAGGCAAATAGGCAGTAATCCACATCATCATTCATTAATTCGAGACAAAATTAAATGCACGGGTAGTTGGTCAATATTAAAAACAAATGTTCTCAGATACAGAAGTACATCAAAAAATATATGTTTCACGTTTGTCCATTTTTTACCAATTACGGAACATCGCGTATCGAAAAAATATGTAAACGTGTGTCGATTCACTACGTTAATAGCAGTATTACAACAAAATATCTGTAATGTAAAACGGTGTTCACTACATGTGCAACGTGACAAACGCAAAGTAGATTTCTAAACAAGCGCGACACATTTCAAGCCGAACATTCTACATGTGTTCTCTGGTTATTTATTTTATTTTGTAATAATATTCTCTCGCTCTCGATACAGTCTCATGTCGGTTAATCCCGCCATTACCGACATCCCGGTTCCCATCCTGATCCCTTCGACAGTTCTCCATTCGTCAGATTGGCAACGTCTGCAGTCGCTGAACTCATCAAATTCTGATCTAATCGTTCGAGAGAAAGACGACGGGAGGATGATGAGCAGAGATCACAAGACTGTCGCCTGTACAAGTATGCTTACTTCACGCTTGCACGGTATACTTTGAATCGACCTCACATCTACCAGCTTCATCACTTAAAGTAGCTCAATTAAAAAAAAAAACTTAATTTTCATCTTTCTCTGGTCGTCATTCGTTATCGCTTCGATGCGTTTGAAACAGCTAAATTGACTTTCGAACAGTGATGTCACAGCGTAGGTTATAAATAAATGTCACATCTAAAAAAATTCATGTAAGAATGTATAGATTCATAAGTAGCAATGTTCTTGTGGACAAAAGTGGTCCTTGTGTTGCTTCTTGTAATTACTAAATTATAACTTGCTTAACCGTCGTTTCTGTACTTCACGGCACATGCAGTTGCGTGTGTCTATCAATGTTCGCGGGCTTCATCGTTGAGATAGGTCTATTTTTCGGGGAGAGGAATCGCGAGAAACTCGAAAAGCGGGCCGCAGAACCTTGTTTGCACAGCTTTGGTAGAGTAAATAAGCGGGTTACTGGAGCAAACTTCTCATTTCTCGCAATTTGCAAGCGTATTGAATCTGTACGGTCTAGAGTCCGTTACAGGCATACTTTCGGTGTCTTTGGGTTACCACCGATTTTTGTAGACTGTAGCATATGTACGGTACATTTTAATTATACGTAATACTATCTCTTATTCCGAAGGTTGCTATTAATGATGTTGCAAATTGCACTCGCGTATACGTTTAATTAATTTTTTGAATTGTATTGAAAAATATAACGTAGCATAACAATTTTTAGAGTATAATTCAAACAGATCAATTAAGCGTGTACACGAATTCAATTTACAACATTCTGTGTAAAAGAAAGAAAAAGTTATGCATAATTCAGTACGCTCATATGTTTAATACGTATCTAAATTTCTTTCTTGCACTTCACTATAATTTTTTTGCAATTTGCAAAAATCAATATTACTGTTTCATTAAACTTCAGTAGTCACTCTTGCCTTTTGATTTAATACCTATAACTATAAAAGAATGCTGCGACAGTGGTAGCCCAAATTTCAAGCTTTCCATAATTTCAGTCCCATTCGTTGCAATTTCGCTCTGGTAACATTCTTAGATTCGCTCAGCGGCGTGTAAATAAGGGAAACGCGTAGACTGCTTTTCTCCAACTCATTCTCTCTTTCATATTTGCCACGAGAAATGACCCTCTTCAAGATCGGTCCTCTCTCTCTCTCTCTCTCTCTCTCTCTCTCTCTCTCTTTCTTTCCGCATTTCTGTTCGTTCAGCTCATATCCATACGTTTCTCCCCAATTACATCGTGTCCCACTTCGGCATACACATGTGTCCCCGACTTTTACGATACTTAGAACAACAGCATGGCTTCCGGCACTCTTTCTAGCTACGAATCAGCGAGGAGTTCGCGCGAGGGTGGGCTGCCCTTCTCTATTACAATATCACGACTTCAATCATTTTCTATTTATACAGGGTAGAGAGCCGCGAACGGCTCAACGAACGTGATCACGTACGTGATCATGTTCGTTGAAGTCACACGAATTTTACTGCTTCCAGCAGTTTCTAGACTCGTCAGTGCCGGTGAAAAAATTGATTCGATAACCCGCGCGGGCGTCGTTCGTTTTTTTTTACGAGCGAAGCGGCGGGCGTGGAATTTTCGAGATTTAATGCCGGATAAATGGGACACTGGGTTTTCCGTCGGACATTACGCGGACGCCGTTTAATAGCGGGCGGAATAAAGGAAATTCATTTCGGCGTGTCAAGCGGAAAGTAAAGAGAACTATGAAAAGCTCAATTTTACGAAAAGACGTTAATCGAGATTTTTGAACGTCGGCTGAAATGCGCGAAGGGTTTTAATCGAACACGGGCGAGTCAATTTTTTCGCGTAATTGCGTGCGCGCACGTGACGTGTCGATTATTGACAAGTTTCGAAACACGACACGATGCGATCGGAGTTGCGTGCACGTAGGCTAGCTTTAGATGACAATGCGAATGGTGGATAGACTAGGGCGTACGATTACACAGAGAGAATTGATCCTTCCTTTAATTCCCACTAATTTCAGCCCCTTTTCAGTCCGGAAGAGAAGCACTTCATTTTTAGCAAGTCTGATAGCATCGTTCAGTACAGCTAGAGACGCATCTGTGCATATTCCGTAGAGTCATCAATTAGTAGATTTCGATTATTCATATTTTTGCTGACTTAGCACTTCATGCGGAGTTTGTGCCTTATGTACAATTCCAGGTTTGTCTGCGTCCTTTACGTCGGTCAAGGAAATATGTGTAATGAAATTGATTATTATTTTACCTATTATTAAATTCGATACATACGTAGGTAAAGCTCAAATTAAATTGGTTAGCAAAATAGCTTGCAAAATAAATATTTAATTTTGATACATTTGATGCAATTAGTTTGGATTAGCAATATAAAAAAAGATTCACTTGACCGAAGTAATGAAAGCCTATTTTAACTTTAATTATACATAGAGGCATGCGATAATTCACTCTTCTCTCTCATTCATTTTTCCTTCCCATCATCCTCATAATCCATTTTTATTTAGTTTTGTATCAAAATTCCATTCTGCCTTGTTCGGCTTTCTTAAGGAAATAAGGCAGATGAAAAGTTGCAAAATCAACACTTGCAACTCAATACGAGTGCTGGATTTAGTCGAGTCGAGTGAAGCAAACCCAAATACGTTCCCTTCTCTGAATAATGAGATTCATCTGCTATAGTAAAGAAATGCACATATCACGAAAATATCTGCAACAATCTCAAAATACGCACTGTGACCTCTATCACATCTCAGTACTTGTTATATTATTATTTTTTCGCTTCCATTAACTTCTTCGGTGACGAATTTATACGCAACAGCCTCTAGAAAGATGTTATTTCACCAAGATCAATTATTAATTCGGAATTTGTCATCACTCTAATGTAGTTGACACTTGAAAGAAAGTAAACTGAACGTAAACATATACGTCGTCCCTGAAGAGGCTAAGAGGCAATTTTAATGAAACACGAAACTGCTTTAATTAAATGAATTACCGATCATGTAATGATACATTTGATAGGTTGGAAATGGCAAGATATCGGATTTCAGCCCAACACTCGACCCGATAAATCTCAGAGTACCGGCGTATATCAAGAGATCCGCATCAGATACCAAGAACTACCCTTTTCTCCGTCCAGATCATCGCCCTTCCCAGATGTCCCACCTTCAGGTTCATTCAGCCAAAACCCTTCCCACGCTCCTCTGAAGACGGCGCTGTACATTGCTAATTAAAACACACCGCAGATTGTAATTTATGTGTAGCGACACGAGACTCGCATCGACGATAATTATAGAATACAATGCGTTCGTTTGCAATTAGTCTCAAAGCGTGCTGATCGACCATTGTGGCCAATAAACACGAACTGCGCGTTTAATGAAGAGTTCGCCTCGTTTTTCTTCCCGGAATGGTCGAGTCATCGTTCCTTTTCAATGATAGGCGATGTGTTGGCGAAACACGTTTGACCGTCAACGATCACCGTGATAGCGCTATTGCCGGAATTCGAGCATTTGTTTATCCGGTCGTTCGCGATATTTATTGTGTACGTCGTACGCCGGGATCGTTTGTGTTTTCCTGTCCTCTACTTCTTTCTCTTTTCTCGTTATTTTTTGTCCGTCTTCTCTCTGTGTCGCCGATTCTCTCAACCGCAAATTCGAGTCGTCTGCGGAAACGAGCTGCGTAGGCAGGAACGTTTCGCAAAAACATTGCGTATGTTTATTTGGGAAGCGTCATTTCGGTCGGAATCGAGTCGATCGCACAGTTTCGTAAAAGTTTGAATGCGTCCTAAAAGGGTTGTGTCTTCAAACTGATTTCGACGACGGAGTCAATTCTGACGAAGTACTGAGTTTGAATTCCTATTCTTGTAAATTTTACATCGTTCATCTTCGTATTCAATCGCACATATCCTTAAATTCGTCGTTCAAAATTGTGTTAAACGGTTCTCGTTTCTTAGTTCTACTTGATAATAAAACGGTCGTCCCCTTTTTACTTTAACCTCACCTGTAACAGTTTCGTGCTGCAAATGCCATGAACCACGAACTTTCATTGCAGATAATCAATTACCCTAATTTGGTCGTTTCGTTCCTTTCTTCGTTCACCACCGAAAACATGTAGGCTTCGCGTAAAAAAATCGCGCGCTTATCAGACTATTAACGTGTTCTCATAAAACCGTCCGTTCGCTCAGTCTTTCGACTTCTTTAGAATGCCATGCTCGAGCTTGTTTTGTTGCGTCAGTCCGAGGAAGTCAGTCGCGATCGTCGTCTGTCGTCGACCGTCATTCGAGTCGCGTGAAATATCGCTCGCGACCGTGAGAATTCGAAAAGCAAGGGATCGGCGTTGAAGACAAGTAATTGAAGATGGAAAGTGGACCGTCGAGTCTCGTCAATCCGCTCCGTCGGTCGATCTCTCGAATTCGTCGACGATCCTCAAGTGCGCGAGACACGCGAGGAAGCAGGCAGGTCAAGAGTTTCTTCGCAGAGACGAGCGTGCACTCTTACTCGTATACATATCGTGCCTATATATATATCGATCGGTGTCTTCGTGAGCCCCTTGAAGAGCGCACAAGCTCTTGCCCCCGAAAGAAAGTGATCGGATGAGCGCGCGCCTCTTTTGTTGAGCGATGGATTTCTTCGTCGTTGTTGCAGATGGGCAAACTGGGCAGTAACCCATTGGCTGGGCTCGCGGCCCTGGGCCTAGGAGGCCTCGCCACACCTGCGAACACCGGTGGACTCAATCCAGCAGGTGAGTGCCTTCGGCTATTTTCGTGTCGACGCCAACAGCAAGGCGAGAAGCTTGTGTATATGTGTGTGCGATGTGTGATAAGAATGGCAGCGTGGCCGAATTGTTTCGTTATAGCGTGAATGCGGTCGTTTTTTTTAAAGAGTAGAATACTGTCACTGTTGAAGTTGGTTGGAAACAAGATATTTCGATTTTTCGACTCTGCGCGTAGGTTACGTGTTGTTTGTGTGAAGTGTATGAAAAATTTCTGTACTGCCTTTTCAGCCTTTTTAACGTATTTGAAATAATACGTCTTTTTATGATGGAAATGTAGAACTTTTATTCGTTAACACGACATGTTTCGGGATCGCACGGGTTTTCGCCACAGGAGTCTGCAATATTTATAGTTCTGTGAACATATACTGGTTATATTGTGTCAGTATTCTATGGTATTTTAACTTATGTTCATTTTTTTACGGTGATTGTTTCCTATAAGGCCGTCGTGCGCCCGTAGTTTGACTATTATATATTATATTATAATTAGTTGACTTAATAAATAAAAGTTCCAAATTTCAACCATAAAAAGCGTATTATTTCAAGGCGTAGTGCAAATGTCATTGCAGCCGAATTGTTTAGTTATAATCCAAATAACGCGCCAGGTTTGTTTAAGAGTAGAATACTGTCAGTGTTAAAATTGTTTGGAAAACAAGATATTTCAATGTTTCAACTTTAAACATATGTTATATATTAATGAATCAATTGAATCGGTGTTCGAATATCGAAGTTCTATTAGCGATAGTTTCACGCAGGTATTACCATTGATTTTAGAATGAAATACGAAATCGAGGCTAAGTATTCTTTGAGTAATCTAAAATTTAATTGAATTCAATTTTACTCACATCCCCCTATCAATTACACCTAATTTTTGAAACATCCCGAAACTTCTTCATCTACTTTCAAAGTATCAGTTTCTCTATACCCAAGCGTACATCGAATACGTCTTATGCATCACTAATTTATTTATCCGAAACCATTCCCTACGTAAAACGACCATCAATCTTCTCACCAACCAAGAATCGCTCGGGTACCAAACGTACACCATCTCTTACGCCAGTGACAGCGTTTCCTGAAAATCAATATAAACTATCCGTCTTTTAGCCACTACCTCGAAACACTACTCCCTGCACTTTTGCAGCGCACCACAACCACTTGATCACGAACGCGTACTGTCTCTTGCAGCATTGGCAGCGCTCGCTGGTAGTCAGTTGCGCACGAACAACACGAACAGACAGCAGCCAGCGGCGAACAATCAGACACACGAGATGACCGTGCCGAACGAGCTTATCGGCTGCATCATCGGCAAGGGCGGCACGAAGATCGCTGAGATCCGTCAGATCTCCGGCGCAATGATCAGAATCAGCAACTGCGAGGAGAGGGAGGGCGGTGCCACGGATCGCACCATCACCATTACCGGGAACCCGGACGCAGTGGCGTTGGCACAGTATCTCATCAACATGAGGTGAGTTTCCGTTCGCGACGAGTGCCCGCGACCCTTCACCCCGCGCATATAGATCGAAGGACACAGGGGGCGTAACGCGAGGGCGCACCGCACCTCGTGGCAATTCGCACAACGCTCGGCTGCAGTTACTCCGCACTGGAGATTGTCGAGGATATGAAGGCGAGTCCAATGAAATTTCTATCGAGACGAGCCGAGTGCGATTCGGGTGAATTTCTAGAAATGCGGATTGCTTGGAATAGCCGAAGAGTGCAGCAGGCACGTACGGTGATAAAGTGCTTTTCTGAGGGGCGCCGATATGTTTCTGCCTAGCGGTTCGTTTTGTAACTTCTAAGAAGACGAAAATGTAATTTTTGTCATCGAGTCGGCAGTAGTCTTTGCACAAGTCTAAATTTGGCAAAGTCGAGAATGTTTTGAACTGGCGATCGGACGAAACGCTGGTTGTGACGATTCCTGCGCGCACATCTGTCTTTTAGTGGCCACGATAACGTTGGTGTATCAGATGCACGTGTGTACGCTCGCGCGAAGCTGTACTCAGATAAATTGCGCGCAGACGGTCACCGCAGTTACGCCCCCCGATCGAAGATTTCGATCTTTGAGAAACGTTGGACCGGTCGGGGCGCTCTCCTCAGATCGTCCAACGCTCTCGGAGGTCGGCCACAATGATCACGAGACTTCTCCAAACAGTAGCAGAAAATCGAACTCGGAAAAGCCCGGCTACGTATATTAATCGACGAGTCGCGAAGACACAACACGCATAATTATAATGATGCCCCTCACTACCTTCACCCGACCAGACGTCATCGTTTTTTGTTTTCTTTCTCCCCCTGCCCCCTGTCGAGGTCTTACCTTACGGATTATCGCACCTGTGAAGGTACCTAGAGCGTTTAGAACGATTTTACCCCAGATACCAGAGCCCAGTGCCCTCTTTTTCGACGAGTCGAATTCCTCGGTGCTCCTCGTTCATTCTCTCAACAGCCGTGTCGGTCCCTGGGGCGCGAACGCTGTTGGGAGGACGACGCGAGGAGAACGAGAATCTGTCTCCCCGATGCTCCTCTTTATCTCATTGCCTGTCGTTTCTTATTACTGTTAATCGACGCGCCGATCCGCCGAATCCACTACGCTCTGTCTCCCTCCTATTTTTCTCATATCGATGCGTTTCTCAAATCCCCTCGATGTGAAACATCTTTTTATCGCAGTGTTGCATTTTACTGTTCACCACTATTTCACGCGCCAATTATTTCTCGTTATATCGATGTGATGATATATGTGTTAATGAGCATCCTTTCTCAGTTACGATACGGTTAATGGTACACTGAGAGAACTACAGTTATTTTCATACACGTTTTTTTTTTCATTCGACACAGTTGCGATTAATTGTCTGGAAATCTTGGTAATGGAGGAAAATGTGATTGTGTCCCCTTTATATAATCCTTGCGGCGTGGATTCAGCGCGTCGCCGCGAATATTATTAACAAGTGAGCTAACGTCAGATCTGGAGACTGTTTATCGATGCGGCGATCGACATCTGGGCGGATTCAATCTGCAATGATATATTAAACCGCCAGAAACATGATATGCGAAATTATGATGTTATTATCAGATATAAATATCTGGTCAAAAGAATAACTCTACGAAAATCGCTCCAGCAAATATTGGACAGAAGAGAACAAAATGACAACGCGTGCAAGTTAATTAAACGTTTTTGAAATTTTCCGCTGTCACTGCTGTCATTGCTGTAGCTGAAATCTTTTGCGGCTCCCATTCTTGCATTTTCTTGACCTATTGAAATCCGATGTGCCGCCAATATCGTAACTGGCTCAGTTTTTAATTAACCATCTGCTCAATCAAATTACGTCTGAACTGTTCATTGATTCGGCACAACCAGGAAAAACATTGAAAAAGTGACGGCGCCTCATTGATAAAGCCAGCTGCAACAGTTTTGAAAACGTCGGGTTTCAAGGAATCAAGAACGCAGACCACCCTCGGTAGCCACGAAAGCTTTCAGCTTGAGTGAATTTTTGATGTTTTCGATCGCAGTCAGATGTCCGCGATGCGCGCAAGCAAATTTTTTTGAGAAATTACGGAATACGGTCTCCCGCCTGACGTTTTCGCTCAGCCTACAGCGAGAGTGCAGGTAAGCCCCGTAGTCGTAAGCAAATATAGCACAGCGCAGAAGACGTCGCGACGTTAAAAGGAGCTCGATCATCGTCGGCGCCACTCTATACGGAGGAGAGTCATCGGAAGATACCGACGTCAGCCTAGACGGAAGAGGAAATCTTAATCCTTTGTTTCCAGGTCCTGCCTTCCAGGTCCAGTACCCTGAGTATCCTGCAGACACATACAAACACTCGCACATATACATACACAACTCCGCTCAAAACTCGTTTCCCATTCGCCGCTGGCTGTCCTTTCGTGCATACGATACATGAAACAAGAAGAGCGTGTGACAGTGAGAGAAACAGAGAGTGAGAAACTGAGAGGGAGAACGTCGGTGCGTGAAAGTGAGAATTTGTAGAAGAAACGCTCGTTCCTCACGAGTCCCAAAAATCGCTAGCGCACCAAAAAACCATAAGCTCCAACTCCCGTAATGCTAGATTAACTCGCCAGAGGACCCGCGTTTTTTTATTCGCTTAGTTAATTCTCGCATCGTGTATCGATTCATCATACGGATACCCGCGTGATTTTCGGTTGAAAAAAAGTAGTCTGATTGTTTCGCTCTTTGCTGAGTTCGCCCGTATCGTAGTTTGTTTGATCGTTGACGAGATTATACACGTGCTATCATTCCCTGTTATTTTGTCCCACCTCGATATTTACCGCCTCACCGTTCGCTTCTATTAATTTTTTGATTTCGCCGCTTTTCCCGCTGACACGTTTGCTGCTTTGATAGATGTTCATCGGTTTAAGCGATCTTCCGATCCGACCCCGGACGTCGATACGTCGAACGTCACGTTCTACGGAAATTACCTTCTATGACGCATTCTTACATTTCAACAATCAGTGACTGTTCGCGAAACAACTGAGTAATTTCACCGCCACACGGGCGAGTAGCCGTATACTTATGGAAGCGCACGTGATAACGAAGTAACGTCAACCGTCTTTACAATGTCGAACGAATATCTTTTCAGTTGAAAGACGGCAAGCGTCGCATCACGTTTCAAACACAACGTTTAGCAGTGCATTAATGAATCGCTCAAAGCACCGGGCACCGGGGAAATCAAGAAATGGGTCATAGAGGGTTAGCTCCCGGTAGCATCGCGGGCAGACATTGGGTATGCGGTTTACTAACCGGTGTTAACCCGTCATCGTCGTTCGAGGAGAACCGAGTTCTGGACCTCAGCCCCGAACACGTCCGACGGAAATTCGATTTGCGCGCTTCACGTCGGAACCGGAGTCCACGGAGAAGGAGCGGGACAGGGAAATAGTAGACGAAACGGTATATTCGTCTTGGGAATAGTTGTGGGCTCGTGCATTGGAATTTCGAGAGAAAGAAAGAGAGCGAGAGAATGAGAGCAAGAAAGGGAGAGTCAGCCAAATTGTTCCGCGAATCGACACGCCCCTGTTGCGGACCCCAGTATTACAACTTATAATCCATTCAATATATGTATATACAAACATATATATCTATTTTATTCCAGATTGTTCTCACTCGCAATTTTCACTGGCACATAAAATAGCGGCCGAGACTTTTATCATTATGACTGTTGTTGTTGGTGTTGTTGTTATTGTTATTATTATTACTATTATTACCATTATTATTATTGTTGTTGTATGGTTATTATTATTGCCCTTTACTGCTGTTATTATTATTATTATTATGATTATTATAATATTATTGTCGTTAGTCATCAGTCCCGATAAAGACGCCTCTGTGCCACCGCCTGCGATCATAAATTCTCCGCATAATCGTATTTATTACAATATCTCTCGTCTCCCAGCACACACAAACCCCACGGTTGACGTTCGCCGATCTGCACTCTGCCACTGTCCGTCCAATCCCGCCTCCTGTCCGGCTGCGCCTGATGTACGAGCCAATTATCGACCCGTCTCTCTTCTCTGGTCGGACAGAGTCGTCGTTGCCAGCGTCGAAATTCGAGATTCGCGAAAGTGGACGACTTTACACGCGCGCCCAGCGTTTTTGTCGCTGTTTGTTACCCCACGCGTGTTACTCTTAGTCACCGATTCATTTTGACGCGCCCACTGATTCAATTCTGGCAGAGTGCACGACCGGCGCGCGAACCGTGAGACAACCATGCACTTTTGACTTTAATTGCCGTTTTGATTCACGGATTATGGGAGTTTGCTGATTCTTTGATGGTCCTCTATACACCTCGGGTACCTTGAGTTCTATACTCAGCAAGTCATTCACGTATGATTTCATTAGTACCACCCGAAATTATGTACGTCGGGATAGTTGTAGGAGAGGAAACAGCAGGATTAGTCATAAGTGCATGTTGAGCTTTGTTTCTGATCCCTTGCTATCTTGCACCATCCATGGGTACGTGACGCGTTTCAGTTTTGAGTTACATCCCGATGGAAACTTGTTAACCACTTAATGATTCCCTTGTTTTAGATGTCAGACTTTTGCATGATGGAATTATTTTTTCGCTATTATTTCTCATGTCTCCCATCATCATTAGACGCCCTGGACAGTACAATTCCATTGAGATTGAGTTTTTTCTTTTTAACGAAACTAATAGTCTTGTAGCCAAAATTGTTGAGTGGTTAAAGAGAGGGAAGATAAAGTTTATAAATAATCCCGTTTCTCGTGGAACGCGCCACGCTTCCTATTACATCCGGGAGTTGGACATGATATAGTTGAAACGGGACACGATGGATCGGTGACCTTTTCGCATCAGAATGTCTAAAGTATCAAAAGCAGTGTCATTGCAGCGCGAAAAGACGGCGCAAATAAGTTCAAAGTAAAAACGCCATTAGATGCAAATTGCACACGGAGGTATTGGGCACAATAATGTGTTCATTCGAATTATATAGTATATACGACTCTCGACATTTTTCTAGAAGAGATTAACCGTCCATCGTTAAGGTGCAATTTCTGGGACTTTTTAACGGGGTGCATGGAGTTTGAGGGACTTGGCGAGTTGTGTTCTAATTAGACAATTCCAAACAGAGTTGATAATGCTTACTAACGCATAATGAACGGTTCGGTACACATACATACACACAGATACGCACGTACACACAATCACAGTAACTCAGAGCAACATTTCCATCAGTCTACTAAAGTGTGCTGCGATCGTCCGAGAGTAACTCTGAGTTTGTTTTATCTCGGATATCGAGTCTTCGAAGTTTAAATGAATTGACGGAGCGGCCTGGTTCAATGTGAATGATGAAAGAAACTCGCGCCTGTCCCAAACACTTCACGTATCCAGGTAGAGGGCTGATAACAGACTTAGTTACGCCTTGCGACCATTCACACTTACCTTCGCAACAATAGAAGGACCATGTCCAGCTCTAGGACTCCTTGCAACGGGCTCCTTTCCACTGAAAACACTACGTTGACACCGCTTTCATTTCGACGTATCACATGGGCGTGGAAGTGTCGTCAGAACGTCAAATCGGCAAATCACGCATCAATCAATATTTACGTGCGCGCGATTCAAAACGAATACTTCGGCAAGGTGCCGCGCACTTGACAATAATTCGGAATCGACACGAAATTGTTCGGAAATTATTCGGCTTACCGTGAAAACACGCCCATATGAGAAGTTCTCTGCACAAATGAGAGTACAGGAGTGTCGAAATTTTCCAATTAGCCGCATGACAACGTTTAGACAGCTGCCTGGCCCCTAACAAGGTCAAGTACACAGAGTGGCCTAACTTTCATCAGTGCGCCCCGGGCGCAGTTGTTGTCAGTGGAGAAGCGCCCAACTGGCCATAATTAGCACGTAGCCGGCGTCCATGATTATTATCACGCTCCGTAGAGCACCTCCGCATAACTCTCTACGCCTTATGCCCCGCGACTCATACTTCAGCCCCCGAGACTCGCCCGGCCACGCGGCGCGTTCTCTTACCCAGCTATGTATATCGAAACTCTCGCAGCAGCTACTCCCTCCGTCTATCTCTCTTCTAGTCTACCTCTATCTTCTTCATACCGTTCACACCGTACGCGACACTACCGCGCGACCGAGAACGAGCATACAGAGTAAACAGAATGAACGAGTTCCGATCGAAAAAGAAAGTTAACACTGTTTTTTGCGAGGAAAAAGTGATCATATCCCGCCCTCACCTTTTTACATTTTGTGTCTTTTCCCCAGTGTCGAACTGCAGAAAGCTAACCTAGAGGCCCAAAATACCCAAACCCCTGGCAGCGGTACCACTCCCGGGGCAACCGGGGCCAGTGCTTCCCCCTCTACCACCACTACCACTGCCTCTCCCTTGGCCAGCGCCATCCCCTTGGCTCAGCTGCTAAGCAAGCCAGGCGCCCTGAACGCCCTATCTAGCCTCACCGCCCTCGGCGGCCTCACGGAATTGCTAGGGGGCGCCGCCGGAGCAGCGGCGTCCGCACTTCCGGTGCAGACCACCGGCGTACACCGTTCGCACAAGGCCTTCACCCCGAGGCTACGTAGCCCCGGCGCGCCGGGCCCCACCGACAGCGGCAAATTCAAATCTGAGCGCCCCAAGTACAACCCGTACTGAGCGAGCGAACGGACACGGAATACGGATAGGATACGGAGCAGCGGCCTCACACACCGCGGAAGATTATCTTTAATTATTATTATTATTATTATTATTCACTACTATTATTACGATTATTACGATTACTGAGAATATTGCTAGTGCCGGTATGGTTCATTATCGTTCTACGCGACACCGAGGCAGTGCGATGATGGGCGCGCGAGGTCGGAGCAACTCCGGAAGACAAGCGTGTGCCACTCGGAGTGACCATTGTCAGTTGCATTCGGTTCACAGATGTGCCGGATTGCGACGCCACAACTTCTAGGGCAATCGGTATTTTCGGATTTTCAGCGTTAGATTTTTTGCCGAACGGGGAGTATTCGCCGCAGTGGGGATTTGGATTCGGCTGGTAACCGTGGAATTTGAATTTCGGGGACGACGGCAATTGGTACGTGGAAATTTCGGAGCGGGTGACAATTTCTGATGCAGTCGGTGTATTGGAATTTGGATGGATGTGGCGCGGCGGAATTCCGATTGGTAGAGTAATCGATGCGTTAGAAGTTAAATTTCGATGTAACGGGAATGTCGGGCGCTTTGACGCTGATAGCGATGGGAGCGTTCAGTGTTAAGTTTTCGAGACAATAAATCATTTCGCGTGAACTTGGCGAACGAGGAGTTGATGGAATCGTGACCAAGAGAATGTAATACGTACGTGTTCGCGACAGTCGGGATTTAGATCCGGATGACAGTCGTGGGATTAGAATTTCGATGACAACGTGCGCGGAATTTTGAGTGGTAGAGTAATCGATGCGTTGGAAGTTAAATTTCAATGTAACTGAAATGTTAAGTTTTGCTGAGTGGGGACGCGGTGTAGTTCGATGCTTTGATGACGATCGTCATGTTATCGATTGCGACCAACCGCTGATCTGATTTCTCAATCACACATGCTAATCCATGGGACAGTTACTGATCAGCGAGTTAATTTCCAAGTTCCACATTGAGCGACACGTTAATCGTCGAATGTGACAACAATAGCGTCAATTGCACGGGCAATGACCACCGTATCAACGTGTGAATTCCGATCCACCGCTAATTCTCTCGAGTCGACGACAACTGGTTAATCTCTTAGGCCCGCGCAACGACGACGGACGCACCAATCGCGGTTCAATCTTGACCGCCGTCATTTCTACAACGCGCACATGCAAATCCCAATAGGCCGTTTCTCTATAACCGTTATCGACACCTCAACGTTTTCCAGCCGCCTCCACATATTTTTTGGCCAACGGTTCGGAGCGAGCTATTTTCACATATTGTACTTCGAAACTATCGGTAACGTTCGGCGTTGCATAAAAATTCGTACTCTGACGGCTACACGTTGCCCGCGACAAAAAAACGGAGAACGCGACCATTCGCGCCCAATCTCGCAGCAGGTTTTTTTTTATACACATCATTATTATGAGCTATCACTGTAACCATTATTACTATTATTACAATTATCCTTATTGATTACGACTATGATTAGCGCTATACCTTTATGGATCACGATTGATTAACGTTTGAAGCGAGACCTCTTACACTAGCATAGCATATTCCGATGTAATTTTGTTTCTCGTAGGCTGTAGTCGACCACTCGATCGAGCTAGTTAACATATGAATCACGCTTGTTTGAAGCATGTGTGTTTAGGATCAGCGAACGACGTGGGGCGGAACGGTTGATGCGACGTGAGAAAAAGAGTGACGAGGATATGAACAGTGACGAGACGTTTTCCGATCATGTTATCTCGATTCAATCGTAAAAATGGGCGCGCGTTCGGCTAGAGTTTTTACGTGCCGCGTTTACGCGGGCACATTTCAGAGAACGGAGGATAAAATATGGACGGAGAACGATGACGGGCTCTTTCGGTCGCGCGCACACGCCCACGATCGAGATATCGAAGAGCTTATATACATATATATACATATATATATGAAATACATATATATATACATCTCTCGGTATATGTGTGACATATATATCGACGCGGCAGACCGAGATACTTGTCGACTATCGTCAGTGAATAATGCTATACGAATTAATCAATCAATCTATACACATAGTGGTCGTATTAATGTAATGGTAATTATATGAGCATAGAGAGTAATCGTACACGATCGAGAATGTGTGGTTACGTACACGAGGGTTCCCCGTATACATGCGTAAATTTCATGAATTTGTTTAATGAATCACCCCATACCTAGATACGGTGACGTGCAGAACTTTCCGGTCACTCGGTATTTTCGGGTCAATTTTCGAAAAAACAACAGGTGCTTTGAACTTCTAAAAACCGATGCAATCATGAACGGTAATCGTTTGCTACGTGATATTTTTGCATTTGACACTAACGGATGCATCCGTAATCGACTAATGTTTCTTGCAATTTTCCGCCGCCCGGTGGAGTAGAGTGGAAAAAATAGTTGGCCGGAAATTTTTGTACAACACTGTGTATACATGTATGCCTCATGTGCGGATAAGTTACATACCACGTACAAAAGACATGGATACACTGATACACGGGCACATCGTCATATTCTAAAAATTACACCGCGTCGAATAGTCCTTCCTTCTTACTCAACGATAAAAAAAAAAGAATACTTATCAAGAAATATTTCAAACTTTACTTTGACGACTATTTCATTGTATTGTAAAGCAATCTTTTTGTATTCAAGGGACATAAAATAGTTGCATAATTTCGTTGTCGGAATAATAATAAATAATCTGTACAAACAACCGTTGTTCGTGTTATCCCATTTTTTTCTCGTTTTCGTCCTTCGCCGATAGATTCAGGACACATTCTTCCTGCGAATAGGCATCGCTATTTCACTACTATTATTTACACTGACGATATCTTGCATGGCACTCAATCGTGGAGTTCTAAAGGTACACTAACGACACGCCGATATTTTTCGGCGGACATAATTTGCATTAACGGAGTCGCGATGAAAAGCGGAAATGAGCACGAAGGGAGGACAAGTCGAGTGGTACTGTAAGATTGTCCATTGCTAAGGAACAATTGATCTAGCGACGTAGCTACCACATTGGTGTTTGTGTGCTCAATCGTAGTTTGTAGCCCAGAGAAAGAGTGCGAAAGAAAGAGAATGAGAGTGTGCGAGAGTGAGTACTTGTGCGTGCAGACGATCGAGTGCACCAATCGTACTGGCCTGACATTCGCGGCCGTTCCTTTCTGCGATTCTCCACCAGTCTCCGCATTTTATCATGTCGATGAAAGTAATCGAACCCCGCACGCTGAGCCCGCGTCCGCCAAATCGGGACGAAAAGATTTTATACTGTTACATTCCACGTGATTTTCAACTTTAATATGTGCTTAATTCGCTTTTTACAAATCTCGAATTCGATTCTACTTAGGATGATACGTAGGATAAAGGCTAAGTAGGAAAGAAAGTGTACATTTCGAATATATCGATTATCAGTAAGCGTATAGCGTGTGCCGTCAAATTTACGGCGCGGTTAAATTAATGAAATTAGTGTTAGCATTTTCGCGGATACCGCTAAATTAAATTTTAGAACCTAAAATTTGGATAATTGAGAAAATTAAGGATTGTAAAGAACCGTACGACTTTTCGTACATGTCGGGCATTTTTAGATATTCATGGCGCGGAAGTGGAAGAAATATTTGTCGGTCACAGTGTAAAGGGAAACGGTCTCAGTGGTAGGGTTTTTTTTAGATGAATTCGGGAAGGAACGGTCATTGGCTGGAAAACTGACGAGGGAGAGTTGAGCGTCAGGGGGCCATTCTTGACTTTCCGAATGATCTTAATGATCTGACGGATCGTCGAGTCAATCGCGCGATCAGAGTCGACCGACCCGGTCGCGATCACAAATGGAAGGGAATGAGAAATATATTCATTACGTTTTCTTCATCGTATATCGTGTGTAGTCCCATATCATTTCCTTTTGTTTGTCGAGACAATAAATAATTTCGCGTGAACTTAGCGAACAAGGAGTTGGTGGAATCGTGACCGAGAGAATGAAATATGTACGTGTATGCGTGCGTGAGTGTATGTGTGTGCGTGAGAGTCGGAGAAAAAGAGAGAATCAGAGAATATTCACAGGATTTTTGTAGGTAACTTAGTCTTCAAAATGTATATTGGTCTCTAATAACGGTATCGCAAAGCTATACGCCTTGTGTGCTTAAAAAAACAACAAAAAAAGTAACAGACATTATTAGCTACTCTGTATTATCACCTTGTTAAATAAAGCTAGGCGTGTTTAATACATTTACGAGAAATATAGTAAAAGAAGAAAAATAACAATCCACGGCACCCCTTGCGAGCGAGGTCCCGCAATTCACTGGATACGCAAATGATTATTCGTCATTATGAGGACGATCACTGACATAGTCTTTTTATTTTTAGCTGTAACAGACGTTTGCGTAAACAGACTAGTGTCTTGCGTGTCCACGTTTACAGCATACGCTTTTATTAATACCTCCTTCGTTAAAGGACTCAACGAAATTTGCGGACGAAAGAAAAGTCGATACAGAGGAAGACAAAAAAAGAAGAGTAAAAGTTGACCCATTCGCTTGCTAATGAAAGAAAACTGATTTTTACAGAGAGCGTATATTTGAAATAAATGCAGAGTACTTTGATTGGGCGAATGTGTTGACTCGAATTGGCAAGTAAAGTTAGAAATTTAATTTTGATGCATTGCGAGTGGATCGTGAACGATTTTACGTTCCGCGCACTATCTGTCCTCTGAATGTTGTCATTCGATCATTGACATTCGTACTTAAAATTGTATTCGATATCCGATAAGACATATTTTTGCCCTCATGAAATACATACATAACGATCAAACCCGAGTTCAAGCGAAAGCTGCCACGGTTTCCGTTTATCCGCATACGACAGATAGAAGTGCAATTCGCAATGCGTGGAATGAAAGAAGAAAGAGAATCGCTGATGAAAAGAAATCGGCGCATTTATCCTATTTAACGTCGTTGGGTCCTCTGAAAGTATCGCGCACTTCAAGACGCCATTACGTGTTGGGCAAAAGAAAAAATCGCTTGCCACGTGCCGCTTTCAATTGATCGACGCGTGTGACGGATCGTACATTTAAAATATATACATGTATAAGTGTACATATACGAATAATACTGTGTTGTGTACGCACGTATGTAAACGTACCCAAGAGCGGACAGACTCGTTCGGAGAGAGAGAGAGAAAGAGAGAGAAAGAGAGAGATGTAAAGAAAGGGAGAGAAAGAGAGAGAAGATGTATCCATCCAACCAACTTGACCCAGGCTCCTGCCCGTCTTTGGTAAGCACCATCTCCGCTCCTTCGTAGTCCTCTTAATCGACTTATCCCGTATGACCATTGGCTACAGGTCTCGACTACCGTCTATCTGTCTAATTCTTTTTTTTTTTTGTATAATCAAATTTTTTCAAACTCAAATTTTTTTCTTTGACCGCCACGCTTTTTTTCTCACGGCCAACCAAAGAACACGTACAAACCAAAAATGCCATCCAAGGAAGAGCATCCCCTTCCTTCTTATTTTTTACACGTTCCAACGCGCGCATTCATGTCTCGCATGAACATGAAAATTTTTAAGTGCCTGTCGATTTTCAGCGAAAATTCGATTATTGTCCGGTTCGCGAGATTCCTATATTCGAGGCCGCGTGTACCAATTTCGATAGAGTTCGCGACATTCCATTGTTCAATGTTCGTGATTTATTATGCATATATGCGTAAGGAATCCAGCGATTCGTTTCGCATATTGCATTTGCATGCTATATGTTCCCCTACAGAGAACGAAAGTTCCTAAGAGAAATAGAGACAAATTCTAACTTTTTCGATGTTTTCTTCTAGTTTTAAACACGCCCAGACTTTTGCATAGAGACGCACCGTATGCGAGGGAACCTGCGATTGGAAATCGTAAATATACACATTGGTAAATTGCTTTTCATTTCTTTGCTGTTACGCGAACAATGGCTCAAAACATAATTTTTTCGTGTATTGCAGTGGAAATTATATTTCTCTAGTAACAACAAAAGTTTTACTGTGTGCACTATTTTTTGGTCGCGTTGAAATGATCTGTACGTAGAGCTAATTACACGTTTCACAATTAATTACAGCTTGGCAATATATCTACGAAGTTACGTCGCAATTTTGACAAGCAAATAGTAATGTTCATTTCCGTGACTGCGGAAAGCAATTTAGCGAATATCAGATTTTGGAAGTTGAATTATATATCTGTTGTGATTACTACATTTTGTTACAAAATAACAGCTTAATCGATCAAAGTATAAATTAATAAGCTACAGTGCATAATATTATATACAGTACTACAATATGTAAGTGAATAATTACAAATGCACGCATAAAGTAAACAATAAACTCACACTGTAATAATCAGATTTTATGATAGCACGCAGCACAACGGAATATGAGATTACAAAGTATGTAATTGACATTAAAGTTTACGGCAACTCCGCGCATTATTGAATAATTACATGCCATCATAGTGTACCGTAACATTTTCGCCCATTTCAACCGCACTCATGTTTTGTCCAAATCCGACAACGTCCCGTCAACGTTGTCATTAGATTCATTAGGATCCGCATAAAGCACTGATACCTAACACGTTGATAGCGTCAGCGGCGATATGAATCCCGACGAAACATCGGATTTGTAAAAACGCCCGAAACTATCACCGTATTACCTATCCGTTCTCTCTAGACACTGTTGAAGCCAAAGGCAATATCGGTCAAACATCGCGTATCTAGAAATCACGGCCGCTATACTAAATTGCAAAAACTATCGTCAGCGGGTGAAAATCGCAGTTCCCTGCCGCGCGGTCAAACGTAACATTGAAATGGAGCCAAAGGATTCTAATCGAAGGTCCCTCGCAAACGGTTCGCGTCAAAGTACTGCCGAGAAGCCGCCGTCCCGGCGAAAGTCACCATCCCCCGAGCCAAGAACCAAGAGAATCAAGAGAAAAGGGAGAGCCAACCGTCGGATCCCGGCGGTCACGATCCCGACTAACGTTGCCCGCTGGATTCTGTTTCAGGATATCGATCGAGACGTCGGGGGTGCCAATACCCGCGTACCACTTCATCCCGCCGGACCACATCGTCAAGTCGCCGATCCACTAAAAGTGGCGACGACGCGCACTCGTGGTCAGGGTCTGGGTTTTTAACAAACACACACGTCGTCGTCGACATATGGACGCAGGGCGTCGCGACGCACGCGACGGCTGTCAAAAATGGCATCTGGGGCTGGGCCACGCACTGTGTTCAACCAGCTTGCTAATCGACACGCTTGCATAATGAACGCGAGAGACAGAAACGGCATGAAAGAGAGAGAGAGGGGGGAGAGAGAGAGAGAGTTGACCTTAGTGACGAACAGGGAAAGAGAGTGGGAGGAAAGGAACAAATTGCAATGTGGGATGATACGACGGGCGCCGAATAAGCAGAATGGTGGGAGGAACGAACCGGGAAATCTTCACGCATTGAACACGTACATTGAGAGATATACGTTTATGTGTGTGTGTGTGATAGATAGAGAGAGTGAGAAATAAAGAGAAAGAATGAGAGATAATGTGTGAGAGCGTACCCGCGCACTCGTCACGAGGTATCATTGAGAGACACGCGCGAAGGATATATATTTTGTGCGCGCTGTCGATTAAGACAATTGACGTGTACATAAATGGGCACGCGATAAAATTATAATACATATTCACGTACACGCTACACGATACAATAGAGACACACGTAACACGTACACCGACGCATACACTCATCTTACAGAGGACAGGTACACGTATGTATATGCATATACATATATATATATATATAAATATATAAATATACGCGAGTAAGAGACGAAGAAGACACGCACGCGCGTACACGGACACACTCGAGTGTACAAAACTGTACAAAAGAATATTTAAACGAACAAAGAAACAAACGACAAAAAAAAGACAAAGCAAAAGAAGCAAAGCAAAACAAAAAATAATAAAATGATGCACGCCGCAGCCCCGGAGCGCGCTGCTGCCGATTGGTAAAGGGAACAAGCCAAAGATACGTTAGTTTTCATTTTTATATTTAAAACGAGAAAAAAAAGATGCGAGAGTGAGACGGGAGAGAAATACGAGAGAATTATTATTATTATTATAATTGTAACTAACGAACGATGGTGATGCTAAATACTCTTAGGGCCCGGTTGTTAGCGTTTTTCTAATTGCCGACGCTCCGCATCGCGACGCACTTTTTCCCAGGTTTGCCGGCAAAACGTGTCCGTCGGTTGCGCCACGACTCACTGCAGAAAAAAGGAAAAAGAACGTGGAAGCCATTTTGTTGGCTCGCGCGAATTTAACGCGAAAATTTGACGAGGCGCACAACTGTGATCTTTAGGAGACAAAATTTCCAATTTAACCGGACGCTCGCGCTCGATTTGATTTACATTCGAGAACACTCAGCCTCTATATAGACGTTAGAGACTAATGTATGTCCCACGCCCTCGCGTAAAGATAACTACAATTTTCACGAAATGCGAAACGCTAAGAATTTAGATAACTGTCTCCTAAAGGTTCATGCCCGTGTCCGACGGAGAAGTGTCGTTGACATTCGGCCACTGCCGCCGGATTCTGTCTGACGACGAAATTTGTATTCTTTCATATAGTGTCCGAAAGTGTTGTGGGCTTCGGTAGTCTAGGTATTTCAAGGAGCAGCTTAGTATATTTGGCGCAACGTGTTCGTGCTTGCGTAGGAAGCTCGATATTCAAGTCACAGAGAGGTTGCAGAAATGAACAGCGCCGGTGAAAAGGTCGGGTTCGCGATCTTTTCTCCGAAATACGAGAAAAGGGCAGATCGACTGGGTAAGCATAAGGAAATACGATCTTTTCCTCGGCAATAATCAACCATATTACCTTTGCGCTGTAGACTCGAGGCAGGGTCTCACGATAATCGATCGATTCGTGGCGCTCGACTTGCGGCACGTTCGTCGTCGGACCTTTTTTCTGGGGTCACGAAAAGAATGGAGAGATTTGACCCTTTGACTGATACGTGATAGGCTGACGCGTCGTATGAATCTCTCGCAGACGAGCTTACTTTCGAAATTTATTTTTATATGTGTATATACGGATTATTTATACCGGAATCAATTGGCTTTACGATGTAAAGTATTTGGCGCTTTGTTGCGAAGAAGCGTGCGCATATGCACATAGGTTACACTTAAATAGAATTCGTTCTTTAGTTAGGCGTATTTTAATTGAAATTACTATGGGTCCGCGTTGGCCGCTGTCCAACGAGCGCGACTCCTGATCACAAAGTAGCGAAGGGCGCAAGCCGAGGAGATAAAGGGCGTTAGTAAGTGACGGTAGTGCTTTTAACTGAATTGCAAATGAAATCGTGCAGATCTCACATTGACGCATGTGAAAGTGAACACTGAAAGTTGCATGCACCGCTGCATGTGCGCGCTGTACAGTCAAAGCGTCAAAGGTCTTCTTCGGTTCCGGAGAGCAAAGAGAATCGTCAATCTGTGCGAATCGCTCCTAGTTACGGAGGACAGCCACGGGGATATACGTATAATACTACATTAATATTACGTTAATATATAATATATCGATATTATTAATGTATACAGTAATATATTATTATATATTTAGGTATGTATATTATATATTATATGTATATCGCCTCGGGAACGTCGCGCGCGATGCGGACGCTCAGAGGACACGGATAAAACGGATATAATTAATCGCGCGCGAAGTAAATTACGGTTAGTCGAAGGTAGCTTTTGCATGCGAGACACTCGATTTCAAAATTGTCGCGGAGGAAGTGAAACGTTCTCGCGATTAGCCGCGGGAGATACGACCGTGGAGCGAACGGAAGTGTACTTTTATCGTTCGCTTGCCCATTTCGAGCAAAGTGGAATCGGACGCGAACGCCGAACGAATCGCTTTCGTTTTTAATCGCGCGCCCGCTCACTTCTCGATGACGCTGAATGAGCTTGAAAGTCAGAGCTCGTTCAAGGTCGTCGGGACAAGGTCGATCGTGCGCGCTCCTCTGTTGAAGGAACAAATGAAATTATTACGTGGAATATAAATAACAATATATTATATATACATAATATATATATATATATTTATTATACGATAAACAGAATAACTAGAGAAGATAACGTAGCGATGAAAAAGGTGCGAGCTCAAAACCCGGCTTCAATCAAGAAGCGTCTTCTTCTTCATCTTCTACTTTCACTCCCACTTCCTTCGATAATGTTCGTTTCACTCTGATATTTGAATAATCTTTTCGTCAATCCTTGTGTTCTCGTTTCGAACCCATTCACAATACGCGGAATCCGCTCTTACGAAGTGATATATGGTTTTTTCTTAGTATTTGTTTCAACTTGTCTGTTGGTGTATTATTTGTTTTTAACTTCTGCGTGTCTATTTTGCCACAAGGTTCTGTTAAATTTGTCAATTTCATTAATATCTATTTTTATGAAATTCTCTTGTCCGTGGTTGCGTCTGCGTTGATCTATAAACTATCATTTTCTTTGTTCTGCTGTACTCTTATTGCACTTTTACTGTCACGTACATTTTATTGTACTTAGTGAAATGTTTATCGTGTTCATGGTCAAAACACTAATTACACCTAACGGAAATTCCCCATAGTACGGGCACGTCGCAGCAATATTTTATTGTGACATTATGAATCTATGTTCCGTTGGCAATATACTGTTAAGTCTCGTCTTTTGATGTCTGGACTCTTTGTTAATTTACAAAACGTAATTTGCTCACGGTATGTGCCAACATAATGGCTGTACTATCCAGAAGAATTATATTACCGATGTCTATGATATGAAAGCAATGAGCGGATACCGCGGTAATGAATTTTCCCTTCCATCACTTCCAACCTGTGCCAAATGCGTGCATGAATTTAGTACGGAAAATAACTACCTTGTGCTTCCTAACCCAGACTTATGCGATCACCCTTGGAGGTTCCTCATCACGTGTCGTCATGCATCGTAAATACTTTGCACTCTATTCGTATCTTGATACTTTATCTAACGGTCAGCAAGTACACCGAAAAGTTCCGTATTAAAGAAATAAAAAAGTTGCGCCAAGTCATAAATTGGGAAAAAATGTGATGTTATCTAAAGCCTCAATATTTGCCAAACACCGCTAAAGGTATTTAACACTTTTTGAAAGATTTCGTAAAGTAACACTATCGATTATAGTCGGTGGAACACGAAATCCTGGACGATAAAGTATTGATGAAACCCATAATCACTCTCCTTATCTTCCACCTGCGTTCCGTATCCCACGCTTGGAAACATAAATTGATCCGTTCGCGCGAGGAATACGGTTTGATGTTATTTTTTATAAAAAGACGAACGGCACTTTTCGTTTTAGACCCCCTTATCACCCGCTAAAAATAATTATAACGACGCCGATTACCACGATAATAATAATCAGAAGACGGTAATAATGATAATAATATCTGCGGAGTAGAAAAGACTCGATCTTCCGCGGCTTCGTTTTGTAAATATTAATTTCGTCGCGTCGTTGTACATATTTATTATCGCGCCGCAAAGTTTTTCATTCGCTTCCTTTTCATTGGCATCGCGATTTTTTATTTATTTATTGCCGTACAAATCCTCGCATTATTAAACTTTAATATCGCGTATGTTCTTGCCACTAGTAACACGTGCAACTGTAATTGCCGCATACAAAACGCGGGACAGTACGATCGCGCGATTCCTTAGATGCACAGTGATTAGGGTGAATCGACTGATAAACAATTTACGACGCTGACTTAACAACGTGCAAAGTAGTAATCGAAAACGCGCTTGGGTGAACGGGGATCGTAAAGTGAGGTGCGTAAAGTCTTGCGTAAATACGACTTAAGTCTTAGACAACTTTGCAACCGATTCACCCTATCTTTACTCCCCCGTACATCATCTTTATTCTAGCCGTTTACTTATCATCACTCATGCTACCTCGAATGCCGCATCTGCATTTCGAATTATCAAATGTCTGTTTAAATTCTAGCAGCTCAATGAAATTTTGCATTTTTCGCAAACGATTACTCAATGTCTTACTCTTAGTTGCAGAAAAATGCACAGTTAAGCGCACTGTTGCGTCAAATGTTTAGTGCTAATTCGTGGAATTATTTACGAAAGATGAAGGCGCGGCAAACAAGGTGCTTCTCTCTGCACCTTCTCGTCGGTCGTCGTAATGAACGAGCCTTCGGTACCTCGAATGCCGCATCTGCAGTTCGAATTACTATCCATTGAAGTTTTGTCTCGATAAGATTCTGGATTTTTTTGAATTATAATCACCTAGTGTTTACGGTACTTGTATTTCAGTCGGATCAAATGCACGGTTACGTGCGATGTTGAGTCAGGTGTTTAGCTTTAATTGGCGGTATTGTTGAAGGAAGAGCGATGCAGACGCGGCAAACAAGGTGTTTCTCTCTACTCCTTATCGTCGGTCGTTGAGATAAACGAACCGCAACTTGTACCCTCTCCCGTCAAAGTCTTCTCGCCCATTTCGCCCCACTGCGAACACGTCTTTGCTCTCGACACGCGCATCAGGCACTGCTATCGACACCACCGTCATTGAACCCACCCCTTCTGCCCCTGTACACTCTTTATGGACGAATGGACGACGACGACGACGAAACATGATTAACGATAATTAAGGACCGAACGACACACAGGACATATTGCGACAGCTGGATCGTTCGAGCGTGAAAAAAGTAGCCTCTGCTAAAAAGTCGAAAAAAAGTCTACATATATATAATATACATATGAAGTAAACAATTAGTGAGAGACGCTGTATGATTGTGTATATCAACAATAAATAATTGCTGTGATTAGAATCGATTATTAGTAAGTAGTTAAGGACAATTTTAAGGCACATCGCAGAGAATAACAAAAAAGGAAAAAAGAAATAAATATCTAAAATAATTGAAGCACGTGGTTCACGGTCTCGCGGGACTCATTTTATCAGGAGTGTGCGATCAGTGTGTGAAAGGGAGAGAGAGAGCAAACTACAAAGAATAGTGTATGAACGAGCGACGGATAGATAGGTAGACACGTTTACACACATACAGAGACATTTATTTGCGCACGTACAGAGAACAGATGTGCGTACGTAAGCGAGTTCGTGTGCGTGCGAAAGTGAAGAAAGAAATGCAAGAGTTGGGGGAATATTGATTTTGATTCATTTTAATAGGAGAACTAACACGTACGCGCGTGTGTGTATCCTCCTCGATCATCTAAGGCGGCAATCGTCGATTCTACAATTCTCTCCGTTTTGACACGTTCTTTACCGTTCCATGCTATTGACTCTGCAATCCGACTTATTATTGTTATTCGGTTCCAATTCAATTATTTTCGTTCCGTTGCTGCACAGATTCTAATCATTTTGGCTGTTTCGCTATTTTAGTATTTCCGGAATTTATTACGTTTTTTCGTTCTGTGTACTTTAAAATAATTTGACAACATTCGCGTTCTGTCATGATACGTACACTTTTGTGCATAACTGCTGCAGCGTCACATTGATCATAACGTATGTACGTTAGCTATAATTAATTAAATTATTAACGTGACACTTGGGTATTAGGTTGACAGGGTAGACTGAAATATAAAATAACAGGAAACATACTATTCAGTATGCTACTGAAATATGAAAATTAAAAAAAAACGTAAACGTGAGTATTTCTTGCTTTACGATTCGATGAGGAACGTGTTACTCGAAACAAGTCTAATGAAAGTGGATAAGTAAGAGGATCTTGTCAATACTCGTTAAAATAGACTAATGAATAGGGTTGAAAGGTATTTAACTATCAATCATTATATATGAAGTTTTTTTTATCAACAAACGTCCCGAGAGACCCACGTCACTTTTATTTATTTTAAAATCATTTATTCGCGACTGCGGTATTGTCGTTGTATGTATGGAATCCTTTCCACACAATTTTGCATATGTTATTTATTATTAGAAAAGTAATTTCGAAAATACCTTAATCTGTTAGAGAGTAAATGCGCGGGTAAAGCGGAAGATGATGAGGAGGGAAAAAGTCGAGGTAGATAAACGAATTACTCTAATGTGGATCTCTCGGACCTACACGTGACGAGTACAAACGCGAATCGATACCGTTTAATCGAGTGATTGCCGCGCGCGTTTACGTGAAAGCGACCTCCCAACTCATCATCGGAATTGTGTGAACACGATCGATTAGGGGACAAACCTGGTTCGACACGTACGTTTTCCTCATTTTCCTAGCAATTGCTCAAGAAACGAGTGCTGTGCAATTTCGCACGCATGTCAAAGTCTGTTATTCTTTTATGCAAACGACGGCAAATAAGCGCAATTTCGTTGTTTCGCGTAAAAAAAGGTTCCTTCGAGGCATTCAGCATGATCGTAATCTTCAAATTTGTTCGTTCTGTACTGTTAGTTCCGCTTAGTCGTTTGACTCGTATATGTGTTCGGATTATCATTTCTTGATAGCTTTTTTTTATTTTTTACCCTTTGTGATTAATTATTCGTGAATTTCCCAGTGGCGATCAAAACTGCCGCTTATGGTAATATGTTTTTACAATTGTTCTTTAATGTTTGTGATTATAGCTAATGATTTAGTTCCAAAATCATTTTTAGAAAATTGTATGCGGTATGTCCTTGATGAATGATGAAATGAATGTAGTAAGTTATATTTATATAGGACTTTTGTCTATAATTGGCGTCGCGTAGTTATAATACCACACTGTGTTGACTTACACTTTCTTACGATTTCAATATTTCAATGGTCGGTATTCCGCAGGGTAAAAATATTAATTTGACCAGCCTATCGATAGATTATTTTACGTTGTTTCAATTTTTTCCTTTTCAAAATCGTTCCCCACTACTACCGTTCTCTATCGAAGTGAATATGACTTGTAACGATTGCTCGCGCACATTGTACTCCAAAAGCATATCCGGTGACACATATGACTAGGCTACAACTAATTAATGTCTTTTGCTCCGATAATGCAGTGCTCATCGTACACTTGTTCGGCATGTAACTCACACACAATACAAACACAGTGACACATACACACACGGGAAATCAATTAATTGTATACTTCGGGATATTCATCTATCTAGCGAGTAACTTCAATCAATCGACTTCTCCGTAGAAACTAGTGACCTGCTTAAGGTCATCATCGTCTTTAATCGCGCGTTATTTGTATCAAGGAGAATAATAATAATAATATTAATACTAATAATATAATAATAATAATAACAAAACAGGGGATAGTGAGAAAATGTGAAAAAATTGATAAAGACACGGCTAACGGTTTCATGCACGGTACGCAGGACGTTAGCCATATAAATATTATATATAAATATATATATATATATATTGTAGCGTTCCTTCGAGATCCAAAGGTGCCAAACTTTTCGTTATCCCTTTTTACGTCGGTATTTTTAGCAAGATTCGCGAGACAGAGTGAGGAAGCAAAAGAGGTAGACGGTGTGAGAGAATGTAAGAGAGAGAAAGTAAGATATGAAGGAAAGACAAATATTTGGAGTAGCCGAGTCAACGCTGTTGCAACCGTAATCGTGCCAACACCTAATTAGCTTCCGCAAAATAATCTTAACAAACTTTCGCATAATGTCCCATGCCGACTGCAAAATTTTCCGTACGTCACCGTTCACAAATTGTTTACGTTTCAAGCATATTTTCTCAGACACCTGAAGACTCGTTTCTCACGTTCATTTCACTATATGCTTTGTTATTCTTGCAGAAAGTACGTTTAGTGTCTAAAAGGTCAGTTTTGAATATTTGCGTTAATATTCATGTATGTATTACCTCTGCGAGCGTAGGAATACCGGTTAGGTAAAGAACCATGTATCATGTTGTGGCACATGACCAAGTTTCCACGATAGTTCCAAGGCAGTATCAAGTTGGAAATTACGTCAATGGCGTAACGTACGATGATAACGACGACGATACGACGTAACCCTTGGAACGCCATGGGCGGACATTGGAAATCGGCGCCAGATAAATTCGACCGATCGTCCGTTTGCGGATCGTGAAGATGAGATCGCGCAACTGGATGTCGGTCTGATCGACTTTTATCGCGAATAGGCCGGTCTGCAATGCTTCGTCTTGGGCGCACAGCAAACCCTCATCCATTCAGTCGCCAATGTAACATACCGTTACCGTATCCATCCCCTTCCCAACCCGTCACCATCGACATTGTACACGTACACACGAACACACGCGTGCGCGTTAGGAAATCATTAGAGTGAAAATTGCAAACGAGTGAGCGTGGACATTCGTCACGCGGTGAAAATTAGATCGCGGATCCCGACGAAGCATTAACCCTTTGAACGCTATCAACGTATATATGTGTTCAATAGAAGCTACCAGCATGAACCGCTAACGCATATATGCGTTTGTTCATTTGTTCCATCACTCACGGGCTGCAGTCACAATTATCAATATGCGAGATGAATGCACGTGCGTGCTTTCGTAAACATTTTTTTACGTTACTCAATTCTGCGTATCGGAAGGATTGCAATTATAACTTATTTGCTAAAATAGGAAAACATTTTACAGACAATTTATTTGCGTCTTATATAATCCATCGATAGAGTTGACACTAGCGAAAAAGTATTTAGCGTTCAAAGGGTTAAACGTTCGAGCGCCAGAACAGTAATCTCCGTGTCTGTAGTAATTCTACGAGACGGTAATGAATATATCTGACGTGATCGTATTTTATGAGCTCGAAAAACGCGTGCGTTTGTGGAATTGCGCCGCATAGAGAGAGTTGCTGTTCTGAGAGTGAAGAACTTAGAGCGCTTTGTCCGCTGGCAACGCGTGTTTTGTTGGAAACGTTAGAAAAACGAATGACATGATCAATATACGCGATCGATCGTCGAAGAATGAACAACGCTCATGGTAGAGACAGGAAAAGAAGAAAAAAAGACGCGCGCGTCAGCGTCGATAGGAAACGAAATCGTATTGTTGTGTGGCGTAGAGCAATCTGTTAGTGCAGGGGCCTTATCCTTACTGCGCGGGCCGCGTCGAGAAGCATTCGCGAAAAATTGAACGGCTGTCGGTCGAATTTCAGTAACCACGAGCACCTGGTGAACTATGAGTTTCAATCTACGTCAAGTTATCAGGCCGCCGCCTTCGATCAACAATTTCTCTCGCGACGATTTCTCGACGAGCGTCCAACCTTACCGTAACGCAAGGCAATCAGCTAAGAAATAACTTAGTTTTTATAGGATATTGAGCTCGCGCCCTTCTACCGATGCGAAGAGCGACAGGAACGTCGAGCAGAACGTGCGAAGTACGAACAAAAATAAGAGAACGATCTTTGATCTTTCTCGTATCCGTAACGGGGCGCGCCAAAACGAAAAAAAAAATAATAAAAAGACTCTCTCGAGATCGCGATCGGGCGGCCGCCGAACACTCTCGACGGCATTAATTACTTTTCCTCTTGCGTCGAGCAGCGGCCAAGAAGATAAAGTTCTGTTTCGCGGCTATTGGGGACGGGTGACTCGGATATTTGCGGTCAAATTCGGAAATCGACCGGACTGTCTGTCAGCAATTTGTCCATAACTGCGGGGGTACATGTCAATGTTTTGCCTCGGCGCAAACCGGTTGACGTATACGTCGTACGTTCGGCGTGTGTGGACGAATTGCGCGTGGACGCATTGATGGATGCGAAAAGCGAGACTTCCGAATTTCAGCGTTATTTTATGCAGAGCTCCGGCAAGTGGGAGCTCGTTATTACATGTGCCAAAAGAGAAAGTTGAAACGTATATACGCAAGAAATTGATATATGTAAATATATATCTGATGATCGTGAGAAAATAGTGAATCGAGGGGCTCAACCTGCAGTGCCAAGTTAACGAGTAAAATAGACGCGTGCCAAATTCGTTATGCGGACAACCTATGCGCCGTCGTTTTTTCCCTCCCGTTCTCGCTAATCGACTTTCCCCGATGCGGTCGAGCGAGAAGTCGATCGGCGAGAGTCGGATCGGATCGAGATGCTTTTAAACGTTCTTGGACGGCAACTCGGATCGTAATTGTATAAATTAAGGAGAGCGCGTCTACGCGCGGGAGACAGGGATTATGTAAAAGAGCTATGGAAATATGACCTTACTATGCGAGCTTTAATTTTCTGCATCGAGACGAAAGATTTATTTCCGCTCCACTGGAGAGAGAGAGAAAGAGAGGGAGCGTGGATCGTTAATGATAACGGGGTTAGCGCACTCTCAAGAGAGAAACAAATTGACTAGAGAAAGTGAGGAGGAAATGAGGGAAAGTGGTAGTGCAAGCCTTCTCTCGCCAGTAATTTTCTCCCCTTCGTCTTCTGCTTCTGTACCGATCGCACGCAATTGCTGCTTTGAAATTTGCTCCGAAACGCGTCGATCCGCAATACGAGGCAGCGCGAGAACAAAGTCTGAGAGAAGAGGTCAGTCGGACATTATCGTATAAACGTTACATTGTAAACTCGATGCATATCCGTTTCTTTTTCTCGGCGCAGAGACGCCGAAGATTATTTTAATAATTCCGTTTCGCAAAAAGCTGAAGACATAATAGGTCTGACGTATTATTAAAATAAAATAAGGCTAATACAAATTTTTAAGACTGTGAATATCGTTGACAATGTATGTAGGATCGCTAAATAGACCGTTTTCTGTAAATTCGGGGTAAACGAATATTCGAGATATCTCTTATGCACTTGGGACCCAATTTCAAACTAGCGTATGCGAAAACGTATACTGCGTAAGCGTAGTTGCTGTGGGGCTATATAAAATGGCTACGTAACGTGTGTGAAAATTATTTAATCAATATAGAGTAATGTATAAATGTTACGATTAAAATAGCAGGTGAAGTTGCGAAATAATTGGCCACTTTTGGGCTTGGCTAATATGATCGATCAATGCCGGAATATTTACTCGAAGTACGTTTTCAGGCGTCGGACAACCTAATCTAGAACTGGCTGACCTACATTCGTCAGCCTTCAAATACTTTTTTATTTATACTCTGTAATTTAAACTTTTAATATTCTGCTTAAGTTTATTGCGTCAGTAAAATCCTTTGACATATTTCGAGATGGATTGAATTGTACTAACGAACAAAAGGAATCTTCAAACTGAATTAAACAAATGGTCTCCAGTATCATGAATGATCGTTGAAAATACCGATCGCTTATTTAGGGAATGATATTTTCGATTCGATCTCAATTACATAAAAACCGTAACTAGTGTGCAACAATAAAATCACTAATTAATCTGTCAAGTCGGGAATGATATAACGCAGATTCCGGGCATTTAATTTCGACCAATTAACGATCCGCCTGATTATCTGCGAAGGTGACCAATATTCTCGCCAGTGCTTCGTGGACCTGTTCAGGGCCAAGAAATTTCGGACATGCCGATTATTTCGCGATCAGCCTACCCCGACTCATCATCGTAACATAGATACCAATACAACTGAACGTCAAATTCTGACCTAAAAAGCATGAAGACTAAATTGAACGTCGAACGAAACCTGACGATCTCCAACACGTCACCGTGATTGAATAAAAGAAACAGCCGTGAGTATTGACCGAGAACCTAATTGCGCATATATATTTTTCGATACACAATGGTGCCTATTGCGAGTCGACGCGAGTTCAAGCGCGCTTCCTTCCTCGGCTTCTTTCCATTTTCTTTTCGCCGTCGTTCCGTTCTTCGCTGTCGAGAAACGTTGAAGCTTAAAATTCCGTACACGAGCAACGAGAAATGGAAATTTATTTGACGAACGAACCCCTTTGTCTCTCATACCTTCCCATGAAAGCAGCCCGCGCGTTCTCGCTCATCATCACCGTTCACCGTCGCGAACCGCAGCCCAACGTCATTCCGACCTTCTTATCCTGCACCGCCCTCCACTTATCTTAGAACCCACCCCGTCGCCGCGACTTTTACTCCTCTAAAGAACCGTGCTTCTAAAGAACCTCCTTTCCTTTGTCTTCCTCGGCCGAAATCAACTTATGTTAAAAAGCCTTTACGAAAACAGGGTCATAAATATTTACGTATAATACGAGTATTTTAAATTTTTAAAACGCGGAAAATAAGAGAGAAAAAACAAAGCAAGAGTAGTGTGCAATGTAAGTAACAAAGAGAGAAGTGAGGTGTGAGTAAAGTAAGCAAGAGATTGGGGGAAAGGGAAAGAAGATGGTGTAAGCGAAACGACGCGCAATTAGTGTCGCGAGTGCCGATTGTGACTGCGTCTTTCAGTGTTTCGTCGGTGAGAGAGAGAGAAAGAAAGAGAGAGAGCGTATTGTCGCTTTTTATAACGTGTTGCTGCGAAGATATTATATATATGTGTGCGCATTAAATGAGGATAAAAAAAAAAGCATAAACAAGTATGCCGGACTGTAAATGAATTGACAAAGGGCATGTCTAAGGGAAGCACTGAGTTAAAGTACGAAGACCGTTACCGATCGCGGACTGATTTCTCGTAATATCGAAATTCATACAGAGACGTAAAGAAACATACGTAAACAGGGGGTTAAAGGATAATAAAAAAAAACTCTTTACGTTCCGCGATCGACCGACTTCGAAAAAAATGGCAAAAAGTACATTATTCCAGGGTAACGTTTTGTAAAATCGTCTGGTACGCAATATTTATGTAAAAAAAAAAAATCGGAAACACGTGCCCAGACAAAAACATACGTATATACACGTGCACAGGCGCGAACGTTGAATAAATCGAAAGAACAACGTAATAAATACAAAAACTCTTAACCTGATCCACACATACACACAAGTACACATACGTAACACTTCCGTAGCGATTTATATAACGTAACGTGAGCGTAATAAAGCGAAAGAAATAACATACGCGCACCTGCTATAGTTCGGTGGTTACACGTGCATACGTATATACATACATATAGGCGTATGTGTGTACATATATATTATTATATCTATACGATATATAACTAATGTAAGTGTAAGAGATGTAATTTATATAGCTGTATTCTACGTCATCAATACGTGTAGAACAGGCTTGCGAGTGTTCACGCGATAAAATGATTTTGTCTCGGCTGACGTGCAAGAGAGCGCTTTAATTTAGAGACTACGTGAATGAGACAGAGAGAGAAATGGAGAACCACCGAGAGAGAGAGAGAGAGAGAGAGAGCGAGAGAGAGAGAGTGACTGAGAGACAGAGAGAAAAGGACACTTTACAATGTAGTCGACGTTACATATCTTTAATGCGTTCGTTCGAAACAAGCATTGTTCCTCTCGATCGGCAAGACTGCTGTATAATCATCAGAAAAATTTTGCGTGATCTCCAAAATGTCTTACAATCTGCAAACAACAAATCGTAACACACAAGTCGATCGAGGTGGCAAGTGCAAGTCGTCACACAGTAGGTGCCAATGTGTATAGATCCGAGAAATTAACACATAGGTGACCCTCGCCCAAAATCAGTCTACATATCAGACTCTAGCTAGCGTCAGGATCCTTTCTGAGACAAAAATAAGAAATAGGAGCGCCGCAAAATCGCGATTCAGCGTCCCAACTGGTTCTTGAGTTGAAAGGATGATCAACAAATGAGAGAACAAGTTCGGGAGATTCGAGCAGATATCTCCTAGCAGTCCCTTCTACGAATCTCCTTTCGAAAAAGGATCCTCGTGAACTTCCAACCGGTCCGAGCGAATTGAGATTTTGTCATAAAAAAAACAGCCGATTTCAGGCGAATTCTGTTGAGAATTTGAACTTTGTGCCCCTGCCTTCCGAAATCGAACGATTCTCTGTTTTCAACCCTCCTTGATCCCCTTTTCCATTGATATAATCCTCAAGTTCATCAGGAGATACAGTAAAACCCTAGAACTAGAGAGAATATTTGTATTGTCAGCTACTACTACTACTACTACTACTACTATTACTAATACTATTACTATTACTATTACTACTACTACTGCTATTACTACTACTACTACTACTAACACTACTATTTACTACAAACTACTATTATAATTATTATTACCATTAATACCGCTACTGTACCGCTCCCCGTTATCTGACACACGTACGAAATACACGAAGCCAATTGTTGGGAGGAGGCATTCTAAACTGACCAATTCCACAGTCAATAATGATCGTCGTTAATAAATTTCCGCTATGCTTCGGAAGATAATACAAGGCTTGCATAAATTCATTGTTTTGCGACAACATGATTTTGTTCCTCCGCAATGCATTACGAGTTCTGAATTATTTATCTTTACTTCACTCGACCAGTGCGCGTGAGCAACATTTTGAAATAAACATGAGTGAGAAACGTGCAGGTGAAACATTGACGGGATGATTTTTCAATCGCGTTATCAGTGCACGGACCGATTAGCAATGAAATTGTCGATACGATGCCTCCTCCTCGATGGCGGAAGAATAAATAATCGCGATTTAGACCGTTTCGCAGTCTCGTGCGTCGCTCTTCCATAATCTCCAACTTCCTCCACCCTCGTCTTCTCTTACTCTAACATCCGCCCCGACCGGCGTTTTCTCTCCGTTAATAAAGCAGGGTATCACTGATTAACGTTGTATTGTCGATTTCACGCGGTGAGAAAGAGAGAAAGAGAATGAGAGAAAATAAGAGCGCGGAGCATGAAAGAGATGCAAGAAGGATATTCAACGATCTCGCGTTAGAAGAAAAGCGATAATTGAAGCGATTTCCGGCGACAGAGCCTGTGCTCCAGTAATATCCGCCAGATACAGTAAAATTCGGATAGGTCGATGTTCTCTAGTTAGACACCTTCGATTTTCACGTTTATTCATTTCTATGCTCAGTCTTTATCTTTAATTCCGGTGCGTATGTAACTTCCTTTTTATCAAGACACGATATAACGATAGTTTCGATCGCCCGCAAGAAAATGTTTACGGATCTGTTCTTAGAATATAACGAAATAAAAAGAAATCTAATTTAGCCTTGTCACGTTTTCTTTTCAAGCCTGCTTGCGTGTTTTACATTGCCATATAGTGTAAATAAATTTAAACGTAGTATCGCAAAGTGCCTTGTGGCATGTATAGGTGTATCGTCGAACGGGTCGAGCTTCCCAAAGAACCAGTATAAATTGAATCTCAACAGTACTGAATTATCCAAGTTTTACTGTACGTCGCTAAGTTTCGAGTGACGGCAATCGTGGAAAGTATTATAGTCCTCGGTAGCGTGGAAGTGTCAACGACCAGATGCAATGCAAACACGTAGGACCTCGTTCCGAAGATCGCCTCAATTGCTCTCTGTTACCCAACCTTAATCGAGTGTACTGGAGCGTTCGAGTGCACTTTTACGTTTTCTCATAGTTCGCGCAGCACGTCCTCGAATTTCGAACTTCCCCGTGCTTCAATCCGACAGTTAAGAACCGACCGATTCGAGGACGGCCCAGTCATGATACTTGAAAGAGAACTAATATAATCATCCGATGAGATCTTTGCCGAGGTAAAAGGAAAGTAAGCGATCAGTGTGCACGGTGACATGCAATCGTGGAGAAGAAAAAACGAAAAAAGCAGGAACCTCGTGGACACCTTGACGTCTGCCATCTTTTGCTCGATACGATGTAAAAAGAAAGATGAGAGATGTGCGAATCTTCGCATTTGAAAAGGTCGTGGGAGCCTGTTTTTATCGTGCCAAAGTAGGAAGCAAGCAAAAGGCGAAACCCAATAAAAAGAAGCGATTACGAGCTCTTTAAGGAGAAAGTGGATGCCACCCCTGTGATCGTTGTTTTTATTGTCGCTTTCGTTGCGGGTTCTTTTCCATCTGCCGTTCGGTTGTTATTATCGTTTGTCCTCGGACTACCGACAATTTTTGCGTCTCGAGGAATCGCGTTTCTTTATCCCGCAGCGACATTGTTGTTATGTATTTCTATATGCGTCGAGCGTACTTCTTTAAGTATGGTTATAAGTTGTTAATTAGTTTGCTACTTGCAAGGAGGAATGGCGAGTCGATCGAAGAAGTATGCGCTTCTTTTCCCATGTTCTAGATTGCCAATCACTGCGCGGAACGTTCCCACTGTCGGTCTACTTTAAAGTTCGGGCTTGATAAATTTTATATCTACCAAAACTTTAAATGCATCATATTCTCGCTCTTATGAAAAACTGAATATTGGACGTATTTTCAGTTAAACATTTTTTATGCAAAACTTATTATATTATGCACGTACTTAGATTTGTTATTTGAACGTTATCTATCGACTTCTCCGACTCGTGTAGTTTGAACGAAACAAAGGAATGCATTTGAACGTAAAGAAATCTGTGCGCAGACTATTCGATCGATCGCCGACGATATTCCTCCGTCGTCTCAATTCTTTTTCTATAAGCTTCATTTGCTCAAAAGCCCCTCTCATCGTGCAGAGTCACGAAGAATGGTGTGTGCCTGTCGCAGAATCGAGCAGTCTCGTTCACCTGATTTGTCAAAGAGCTTTAACAGACAAAGTGAAACAATACCTTGCCAAGAAAATTGAACATAACAAATGAAGACGTAGGACGGAAGCTTCCCGACAAGACCAATTCTATGTCCCTTTAAGAGGCAAAAATCTATTTCACGTCGAGAGTGAAAAGAAAGAAAAAAGACGTGTTTAACACAATAACGACGTATATATAAGAAGATATTAATGTACCGTATATAGTGGATAGAGAAAGAATGTGGACATAACGATCCGCAATTATAAACAAAATTTGAATGTTGTTTTCGCAGATGACGATCGAACATGCTTCATATAGTTCGTTCTCATCGAATCACCGAGTACAGTAAGGCTCCGTTTATCAGTAGTCTATTTATCCGAAGAAATCTCTTATCACTATTTGATTTACGGAATTACACTACACACCTCTTATCTAAAGCGTTGTTAAGCAAACTTAAGTTTGCATTAGGAATATCTCATAAGTACGTATGCAATTAGGTGGAATAACTGGATGTCTCGTAATTAAGACATGAGGAAAGTCAGTAAATTTCTATTTCACAAATTACCTTGTCTGTTGACATGCCTGGATAAGCGGAGTTTTACTCTATTATTACTGCATCTGCTACTTACAGCTTTCTATTCAATGTTGTCATTAACTTTTACACTCAACAAGACGGAATTTGTACATATAATGTGCACGTTTGTAATTTATCGTCAGCAAAGACGTTCGAGCGTCAGTCGCCCGAATTAATGAACAATTAAATGTGCGCGTATGTTGGCAGAAGTAGCACTAGCAAAATATGATCGGATGTGTGACAAAAATGAACAGTGCTCTTGGATATTATATCAATAACGTAGGTGCAATTTTGGATTACTGACGTCTTTTGGTCATTCGTGAGCAAACAGTAGATACAAAAATGAATTCTAAAAGTGGTTATAGTGCTTTGCTGTAACATTCGTTATTAAGTACTAGATATTTGATCACCCAAAATATCATGCAAGCGTAATTAAGATGGACCGAAACTGTACCAAAAAATGTAATATACAGTTTTCAAAGACGGTACAATTTATGTTATTTGCAATATGTATTTATACTGAAGATGGGCATCTACATTCTACTGAATTAAATCTACAGCTTGTAAGAATCGTGCAATTTAAATAGCTTCTGAATGAAATCACAGATCATGCTCTCGATGTTACCGCAACTGTTCCATAGAATTATGTATGCAGTTTGCAGTAACTATGCCGTTTAATTCCACGCGTACACAAATAAATCACAATATTTGTTTTTAGCGAAAGGTGGTCACACATTCAAATCTGCGTCTTATATATATTATACGATGGTATTTAAATAGCTGCCTACGAAAATAACAAACCATGCTCTTTGCTGCTACGGCAACTGTTCCATAGGATGAAATGTACAGTTTGCAGTAATCATGTCGTTAAAGTTCGCCACGTACGATTATAGAAAACCATGCTTTTAAAGTCCATCGCGGACGTGAATAAACCGTAATATTTATTTCTACCGAAAATTGGTGACAGATTAAAATGCGCGACTAGTAAAGACGGTGTTATTTGCGTAACTCTACGAAAGTAAAGCATACTCATTGCCGTTCACAAAATGACCAACAGCACGCAGCCTACATAACGTCGATGCATATATCCAATCGTACGCATGTACATCCATTAGAAACGAACATGCGCGCACATTTCGTTCGTTCGTTCTCGACCAACAGAGTGCCAGGACACTGTAGCAAAGACATATCGATCGCGACGGTAAACGATCGAGACGAATTCTAGCACGACGACTCACGCGGATGTGCGAAGTAAAATAAAAAAAAAATATACCGATGCACGCTTACGCGTAATAAGGCGCGATGAACACGGAAGCAGACAGATGCACTGTACACGAGTAATCACACAAGAGAGACTTAAGATGATTCTCTATCAGTTCCACCTTGATTCTCACACGCACTCACGATCTTGAATCAAACATTCTTTTTTAGCGGTCAGAGAGAGAGGGATCGCGGACTTACCACCGCTCGAATAGAGATTTAATGTTTGTAAGGGCAATAATATTGTAAATTTTTCGAGTACACTGTATTTGAATGTGTAAGTTGCATAAAAAAGACAGATTTTTTAGATATTGCACTATAATATTTATTATTGTAAGGTAACTCAATAACAGAGCCGCAATCGACTGCGCTCGAAGCGGGCGTGCTTGCGATTATCGATCGCTTCCCGTTTGTTAATCAGACGTCTGTCAGCGACTAATTTTTCTGCTCGCGACCGAACGGCGGTTCGTCGACATTGTCGATTGATTTTCACCTACTCTTTCAACGTCGATTATGCGGATATTTAACCCGCTAACTGGCTGTGACGGATATATATGTACCTGGTTTGCTGTAGTGCAGTGGGTCCACGTATATACGTTTCAATATTCACATTGGCCCAAAACAAAAGTATCCAGTTAAGGGGTTAAACGCAAAATGCCTTGATCGTGTTCTGAATTAATTGCGCTTGCTTGACTTTCAACAGGAAGTCAGTATTGCGGGTCACGCGCGCTTCCGCGTGCAGTCCATATGCGACAATTATGAATTAATATTATTAATAAATAAAGGCAAAGCGAAACGCTATGTTCTTTCCAATAAAAGAAGCAAGATTTTTAGTGTTTACACTACGATTGATAAACGATTCTATTATTACATAATATTATATATTAATAACAATATTATTACTGTAATGTTTGTTTTTGATTATTAAAGTGTGTATATAGCAATATATTCTAGAAATGATCTTTCTTTGTCGATTTTATCATATGTTTATTACCTTAACCCGAATGATTCCTGATTTCCTTTAGATAAACAGACGCAACATACGAACATTTACAACTGACAATCAATTGAAACAGAATTGACTGTTCAAGTGAGTATATAATAATATACATAGAATAATATTTCTTTGCCGATTTTATCTTACGTTCTTTATCCTAATCCGAATATTCCGCGACTTTTATCACATAACTCGATATGACACATGATTTTTATCATGGGTCACCGATTGTGATGCCCTTTTAATATATCAAAGGGGGTCCAAAATGACTCGGAAAAATGCAAGGCGCACCCCGAAATTCGCAATAGTTCCGGAGTTATTATTAAAAATAGATGGAAAAATAACGAAAAATAGGCTAAAAATAGGCAAAAAATCGCGAAAAATGTCAATTTTTTTTTTGTTTCGGACCGATACCATTCGATAGAGGGTAATTTGCGCTGAAGATAGACCACTTTCCGGGCGCTGAACTCCTCATAGTTTCCGAGATACGACGATTTTAAGAAAGCAAAAAAAAATTTTTTTCAAAATTCGTGATTGCGATTTATTCCACGTGAAAGTATGTCCAAAGAGCTTTAAGAAAACGGAACAACAAGGCTCTCTGCCTTGAGAAGTGATCAAATCAATGTCAAATTTCCAAACCAGTTGTTTTGTAAGTTATATTGACCATTCACAATTCGAGTGACTAAGTTTGTGAGCAAAAACTAACACGCAGGTACTGCCAAATTCTTGGCGAACCGTACACGTGCACATTTATCCGAAATTCCCAATTAGATCGAAATAGATGCACCAAATTTCCGAACACTTTGGTGCACCTAATTCTGCTGAAAATTATTCAATAGCCTTAAATTTAGCACTTGACAATTGCAACCGATTACTACCACGAGTACTGACAACAGTAATTAAAATCACTCTACTGCTACACGTCATATGAAGGTATCATGATGTTATTACTTTATGTATTTGTAGATATTGAATGATATTAACAGTTTGCGAAATACTGCTATAAAGAATGTAAAGTCGCAATAGTCAAGTGAATCCCAGGTGAAGACTATCACTTGAACGTCTAACGCCTACCCGCGAGAGAATAAGTGATAGCCTCACTCTGGCCCTACCTACTTAAAATCTACCATTCATACAGAAGTATGCTACCTGCCTGCCTAGCACCTATATTTAAAAATTCAAATCAGTCACACCAACACATTCACTCCACGATTCTCACACATTCCGCCCGGGTGCAATAAACCTATTCCTAGAGAGTACGTCCCGGGACGTCTCTGACACCCGAACTCAACGCACATTATCATTCATTCACTACAGTACGTACCAATTCCTGAAATCGACTGCCAAAAGTTAGTGACCATCCAAGCTATTCGCGATCGCGGTATCTACGGACTCATTTATCCATACAACCAACTGTCGTACAGACTTGGAAATACTTTAAGCTTAACCATGATTATCTACCACTAAAAAAATTGTAGTAATCACGGTGATTTTTTAAGGAAGCATTAAGTCTCGAAACGAAACGAAATGGCAAATCAAGGTGCATCTTTGGTTATCCAACGTGCAACCCATGACACTACCATTCACACCACACATAATGGAAAGCACGTTGGTGGGCGCTGAACACAATGGCAGTCGCTAATACATGTATAAGTGATCTTATAGTTAAATTCGTATTCATTGGCCTGATCCATACATGCAGCACCTGGGCGCACAAATGGTTTCAGACCTTAAATAATGAACACGGTCAATGAAATGTGTACCAACCGTTTTGCTGAAAACATCCTGAACTAAGATTAATGACATCATGATTTCTAAACGGGCTACATTTTTTATTTTACCTCTGTATCGATATATTTGTTATTTGCAAAAATTTAGTTATAAATGTTTTTCTTTTATAAAATACTGGGCATGCATTAAATTCTACAAGTGCAAATTCATCTCAATTATATCATATACAAAATGCACAAAGGCTTACTTTAAATATTTCTCAATTGAATACGAGAACTGGGCATGCATGACACTCTACACTTTAACATGTAAGACATTTTCTCGATAACAGAAGGTATATAGTTACCCTGAAAATAAAAGCATTATTAGCCTCGAGCCATCTACCCTCGAAGAGATGTTTCTAAAGAGCAAATTAAACAACTCGATATCTCTTCGAATGTACATACTTCTCGTCGCGTTGCACCTCTTTGCTCTATAAAACTACATTCGATAACGAATACAAAATCGTTCCTGATTATACCAGACATATAACCAGAAACATCGGTAGTTAATAAATATAATTCTAATGTCAAAACTTGTTGATAATTATGTTCAAATACAAATAATATGGATATTTCAAAACCATAATCTTTTACGGAAACTAAATCTATTTATTATTGAATCTGTTTTAGAATATAATATTAATTCTAACCGCGCATCGCGAACAAGTATGATATAACAATGAACAAAGAAGTCCTATCCTATTCTAACAACAAATGACATTCAACGTAACATTTTATTGTACCACTCATAGATATACTCCGCAGAGTCTACCTACGGTCACTATGCTCTATATCAAACTGTAAAGAATAAATACAACTAACCACTCGTGTCGATTCGAACCATTCGTTCTACGACATGTTTGAGTAGTCAGAGGAACATAACAATTTGCCTCATCGGTGTTGTCTTGTCAGGATACCACTGCATCACGCTGCTTCGACGTAGCCTCGACCCTCAGAATTTAACTGCTCCGAGATTCACCTTTCCGGATCTGCACTGCCCCTACTCACCATCTCAGAGACAGGGATACGCATTTATCTTGCAGTACCGACGCTGCAACACAATGCAACAAATTTTAGTTTATTGTCAATTCGAATTGCATGGAATAATGAACAACTATATTATTAGGTGTACAACTTTGCTTCCGCCGTTTTGCAATAGATGGCTGTAGCGGTAAGTGGTAGTCGAAATAAATAGATCGTAGATGTCATACACATAAGCTTAGGCATTTGTAAACATAACGCCATCGAAATATTAGTCGATTTGTGTCTGCATCATAAAGTCATTCTCGATTAAACATGTCAGCTTACGACCAAATTCTCGTCATTTGCGGGAGGTTTTAATTTTCTGCTTTAATATGAAGAAATCTGCGGCTGAGGCTCATTGAATGCTCTCAAATACCTATGGTGAGGCCGCTATTAGTGAAAGAACGTGCCGAGAGTGGTTTGAACGCTTCAAGAACGGTGATTTTGACGTCGAAGACCGGCAAGGCGGTGGAAGAGAGAAGGTTTTCGAAGATGCAGAATTTGAGGCATTACTTGATCAAGACTCGTGTCAAACGCAACAAGAATTGGAAAGTATCATTGGGAGTGACGCAACAAGCCATTTCAAAACGCCTGAAAATCATGGGAATGATTCAGAAACAAGGAAATTGGGTGATCCGTACATGAAGCACCGAGAGATGTTGAACGGCGTTTGTTTGCTTGTGAACAGTCTGCTTGCAAAGGCAAAGACGGAAAGATTAATGACATCGCATTGTGACTGGGGACGAAAAATGGGTTCATTACGATATATCAAGCGCAGAAAAATGGGGATATAAATGTTTTTCTTTTATAACGTCGACGGCCAAACCGAATATTCACGGTTCCAAGGTCATCTCTGTATTTATGGGACCATCTCGGCGTAATGCATTATGAGTTGTTAAAACCGACTGAAACAATCACAGGCGATCGTTATCGAACGCAATTAATGCGTTTGAGCCGAGCATTAAAAGACAAACGGCCGCAATACAACGAGAGAAATGATAAAGTGATTTTACAGCACGACAATGCTCGACCCCGAAGAGATGTTGCGAAAGTGGTCAAGACATACTTGGAATCTCTTGAAATGGAAGTCTACCCCGTTGCGCCGTATTCTCTATAAAACGTTGCTTCGACTATCAATTGTTTCGATCAATGGCACACGACCTATAACTTCCGGTCTTATGAAGAATAAAATAATTGGATGTCGATTCGTGGATTCGCTTCAAAAAAGATACCAGTTTTTTCAACGCGGGATAATCTTTTACGCTGAAACTAAATCTATTTATTAGAAAGTATGGCCAGCGATGGACAATACTTTGAATCATAAACGTATAACCAGTTTTTTACAATAAAGCCTCGAATTTCGGAAAAAAACGGCGGAAGCAAAGTTGTACACCTAATATGAGGAGTTCAGCGCGCGGAAAGTGATCTATCTTCAGGGCAAATTACCCTCTATCGAACGGTATCGGTCCGAAACAGAAATAAAATTTGACATTTTTCGCGAATTTTCGCGTATTTTCGGCCTATTTTTCGTCATTTTTCCGGTTACTTTAATTTATAACTCGGACAATATTGCGAATTTTGGGGTGCGGTTTGTGTTTCCTGGAGCCTCCTTCGACCCCCTTTCATTTCGTATACAGGGACAAGTCGAATCGTTTACTTTCAGCTGGTAGTCATAAAAAAAAACCGTTTTCTCTCCATGGAGTTTCCGACTTTTTCGTCTATTTTCAGCCATATTTCGAGATTTGTTTCGTGTTTTTGTACACCTAATAAATTATGTAAATACTTACGACATATTGTAATTTTTCTTAAATCGGGATCCATTATGAGCGCCAATGAACACTGACTCTACTAAGCGGTGAAAAATTATGTCTTTCTACTGCGACTAAATATTTTCTATGGGTAAGCAATGCTGACTCTAATTCACGATCAAAGTAATTACAATTAAAAGATTGTGACCAAACACTGACTTTATTTCGCGTAGTTTTATACTATATGTGAAAAGGGTTGAAGTTATACAATAAGCCTGCATGGCTACAAGGGTGATGAAACATCGTACTCAAACACTGTCTCTAAACCGCATTGCGCGCGGCCACAAAGTACTGAAAAAAAAAACAATTAGGCACAAATAAATTCAATGGAAAATCACGTGAGAACTAATTATGATTTGGAAAATGTGTAATTTTGACAACATTTGAATATTTACATAAACCAAAAAATACCGAAAACATGCAATCAGACACAACTAAATTTAAATTACAGTTTGGCGTGAAAGCCAACTCTGATTTTCAAGAATGCTCAATTTTGAAAAAATTAAAATGTTTCTGTAAGCCGAAAATTAGTTCTCAATGAGAGCAACATGCAATACGCAGCCTTCCGCCCAGCAATATCGCTGATACAAAATAAATTCTGAATCAGAGATAACGCTGGTTTCCAGATCACACCTCGGGGAGGTAGCTACGTGTGGTGATCCAAGGCAACAATATAATACAAGTAGTAAAGATGTTAAAGAAAAAAGTCTTAATCTAAAAAGGAATCAAAATAACTTATACGTGTAAAATTTACATTAAATATATATTCAAGTAATACAGAAGCAAAACCTAACTAACATTATCATTAAAAATGTAACTCTTCAAAGCCATTACATTTGAAAAGGAACTTTTGGAGAATGAGTGTAACTGTAAAAGTGTTGGAACATTCAGCAGTAGTTAGTACGCTATACGGAAGCACTGAGGGCGCTTGATTCAAATAGCCTGTGTTACCGCGCAAAATATCACTTAACTGGTGTGTGAGCGTAGGTTGCGTTACACACACATGCGCACTACCGCCGGAATTGAAAATCTCAATATTACGTTATTTTCGCCCCCACCCAATTAATAAACCCAATGTTTGTTATTCATTAGTTGAGTATGCAGGCTGCGCACGAAATGAACTACTTGAATGTGGTCTAACTCACCGAAAATGTTGTAATTATTGCCAAAAACGATGCTTCCATGCCATGGCGTCCCGCGTTTTCTCACACGCACGGGTACCTGAAATCACAGCCAAATATTTCGATTAATTCAAGGATTCATGCAAAACCACTATGAAATACGTGTTGCCAGATACTAAATTTACAATATTTCAGTAAATCTGAGGGTTATACAAGAAAAGATGTAACAATAAAATAGTAAAAATGTGGGAGCTCACCTCTCACAACCTGTACCGCGTCACTGCCTGGCGCAGACTGGAGTGGGCAAGCGAGCTGAGCTGTGATTGGCCAATTGAGAGTAATGGCCGCCGGTCGAATCTGATTGGTCGTTAAGTTATGCTATTTCACTAACCAAAACATACCGTGGAAAACAGAATATATACTACTCTGGCTTCATATACATTTAATACACACCATATTTGTGACTAATTAACAGACTACGTACCCTAAACAGCGAATGGCATGGGTTAATAATGTCAAACTCACCGAGTGTACTGTAAAAGGTGTGCAAGATTATGATTGGAAATTCTGCCGGCATTGTTATTAAGTAAAGAATCGGTATTCCGCCTCACGTGTTAGTACATTCACAACTTGAAATTTTGTAGCAAATCATATGATACCTTTATGGAAATATTGTAAAACAGTAATTAAAATACAGTATTCAACTCATACGATCTTCACTGTGTCACTTAACCCCCCTTAACCTCAAACTGAGAAAATGACCTGTAGGTGGCCACTTATATACATTGGAACTAACGCATGAAAATTAGACTAACCCTTTTCGAATCATCAACAATTCAGCTATAGTTTAAATGTAATTCAATATTATCAGCAATGTATTCTGAAAATAACGTACCTTATTGAATGAGATTGGCAAGCACAGATTACAGCAGCCACATAGTTCACAGCTATGCGATATTTATAACATTAATGCTACTTTATTCTATGTATAAACCTAATACGTGCAACTTGAAAGTATAGATTATGAGAATTCCCTTTTTGTCCCTTGTCGTGAATGCTGCTTCTTCGGTGGTCCAATTAAATTACTGCTGCTTAAAATATTTGAAACAGGTTCGCTTCCACGCTTATGTTTCTTAATGAGATTTGAATTGTAATGTAAAATAACTGATACCTGATAGTCTCGTGTAATGTTGTTAAATTTGTATGATCGCCGTCCCTAATAAATTTTCAAATCACTCTGTACACTGAAAGCTATAGTTGTACGTAGTCAAATTTAGAAAGAATTATGCAAAAAACAGTAGTTACAAGGTTGTATGTTTTCCGGTGCAGCTTTCAAAATGGTAATGAACTTAAGAGTAGTCTTACGATCATATCAGAAAACATTTAAGATGTAGTAGCTAACATCTTAAGGTCATTATGTACCAGTGTATTATTTACTTAAATAATTATTATATCACCAACACTCTATTCACGTGTCAACTTCCTTGTAAAATGCAATGGAAAAATGCAGATTACAGAAATTTACTACTGTAAGATGCTTTAAACATCAGCGATGTATTTAAATACAAGCATCCTTGTTACATGCAGCTAAACAGTGTAAGTTAAGCTAGTTATTCTCTTTATGGTATATAGTATTTGTCATGAACATCAATTTATTTCTAGGCCATGTTAAACTCCTTATTCTTCACTTTCTAGATAAAGATATTATACAAACGATTAATATAGCCTTTATGTGTTATAATAAGGGCTCCACATTAATTCAAAATTCAGCTTTTTATTTGATCGCTACATAGTAATACAGAATCCTTATAGGCAGATCACGTCATATTTCAACAGGCAGTAGTTTTGCATGGACGACAGATGAAACAATATTCACATCAAGCATTGCGTACCAAGAAAATATAACATAACTTTGATGATTTATACTTTTCAATTGCACTCAATGAGAATCGTCATACACAATATAAAAAGTTACTAATATTACAAGCACCAGAAAGTAGTAAAATATGCAGCTATTATAACATTTACTTCTCAGTTGAACTTACTCAGGAAATGTATATTTACTATAGACTGTGAATAACATTAAATAACATTAACATTACAAGTAAAATGTTGAAATGTTAAGAAGGTTAGTTAGATTTTCGAACATTTGGCCCCAGTACTTAAATAGCCACTCATTAGGTATTGTGTCAGTGTAAGATTGACAGTGATATACTGGTGATTTTAAGAGGTTAAGTACTTCTTTCAAGTTTTCTTGAAATATTTCCGTAGAAGTATCCTATGATTTGATACAATTTTGTAACTTGAAAGCATAGCAAGAGGTGAAATCCTGTACTGACTCTGCGGTTAATAGGTCAACTGAAGAATTCAGCTCTGAGTTTAGATATTCTTAGAAGCTCAGGGAAACAATGCCTGCGGAACTTCCAGCTACGGTTGTTGATAGTTTCCACAGCATTTTCGATGAGTTTAATAGTGTTAAACTGTGTCATTCTCTGCTTAGGGAACATAGGAAGTTAATTAATGACAAAGATTATGTGTATTGAACATATATGAAGCAGAAACATTTTATGTGGCGTTTCATATGGTCCATACGTAACCTGATATTCATGGTAGATACTATGTACCAGCCAAATTATCATTGTTCAGTTACATATAGTGAGGAAGTTCTGTTAGTCAGTTGGTTTTGGCAGTAACGTAATTGTGCTCATAGATGCTAGTACATTTTAACTTAAGAAAATAATGCATCTTAAACATTTTCTGACAAATGCTTCTAACTGTGCTTAAATTTGTTACAGCCTTACAGTTGGAACCAGAAACTACACATATTCATAGTTGCTGTTGCATTATTTTGCACTTTGTGGAAGTACTAAATTCTGATATCAGAAACACAATGCCAACAAGATTCAATCTATACCTTTTGTCAATTTCTCCAGCATTTTGTCAGAGTTTGACCACATTCTGCAAATCTATTCGGCAAATAGCGTAAATTGATAATTTATCATTAATCACAATCATATGTATTAAACCTACATTCAACAAAAATATAAAATATAAAAGTAAAATTTTCAACATAACCCTTTGAAGTTCCTGAAGAAGCACAATTTTTACAGCCAATCAGATTCGAACGGCGGCCATTACCCATAACTGGCCAATCACAGCACAGTTCGTTAGCCCACCTCAGTCTGCGCTTGGCAGTGCCACGGTACAGGTTGTGAGAGGTGAGCTGCCACATTTTTGCTATTTTATTGTTACATCTTTTCTTGTATAACCCTCAGATTTACTGAAATATTGTAAATTTAGTATGTGGCAACACGTATTTCATAGTGGTTATGCATGAATCCTTGAATTAACCGAAATATTTGGCTGTGATTTCAGGTACCCGTGCGTGTGAGAAAACGCGGGACGCCATGGCATGGAAGCATCGTTTTTGGCAATAATTACAACATTTTCGGTGAGTTAGACCACATTCAAGTAGTTCATTTCGTGCGCAGCCTGCATACTCAACTAATGAGTAACAAACATTGGGTTTATTAATTGGGTGGGGACGGAAATAACGTAATATTGAGATTTTCAATTTCGGCGATAGCGCGCATGTGTGTGTTACGCAACCTACGCTCACACACCAGTTAAGTGATATTTTGCGCGGTAACACTGGCTATTTGAATGAAGCGCCCTCAGTGCTTCCATTTAGCGTACTAACTGCTGCTAAATACTCCAACACTTTTATAGTTATACTCATTCCGCAAAAGTTCCTTTTCAAATGTAATGGCTTCAAAGAGTTAGATATTCAATGATAATGTTAGTCTGGTTTAGCTTCGTTATTAGTTGAATATATATTTAATGTAAATTTTATACGTATGAAAGATTTAGATTCCTTTTTAGATTAAGACATTTTTCTTTAACATCTTTACTACTTGTATTTTATTGTTGCCTTGGATCACCACACGTAGCTACCTCCCCGAGGTGTGATCTGGAAACCAGCGTTATCTCTGATTCAGAATTTATTTTGTATCAGCGATATTGCTGGGCGGAAGGCTGCGTATTGCATGTTGCTCTCATAAAGAACTAATTTTGGGCTTACGGAAACATTTTAATTTCTTCAAAATTGAGCATTCTTGAAAATCAGAGTTGGCTTTTACGCTAAACTGTAATTTAAATTTAGCTGTATCTGATTGCATGTTTTTGGTACTTTTTGGTTTATGAAAATATTCAAATTTTGTCAAAATGACACATTTTCCAAATCATAATTGGTTCTCACGTGATTTTCCAATGAATTTATTTGTGTCTAATTGTATTTTTTCAGTACTTTGTGGCCGCGCGCAATGCGGTTTAGAGACAGTGTTTGAGTACGATGTTTTATCACCCTTGTAGCCATGCAGGCTCATTGTATAACTTCATCCCTTTTCACATATAGTATAAAACTACGCGAAATAAAGTCAGTGTTTGGTCACAATCTTTTAATTGTAATTACTTTGATCACGAATTAGAGTCAGCATTGCTTATCCATAGAAAATATTTAGTCGCAGTAGAAAGACATAATTTTTCACCACGTAGTAGAGTCAGTGTTCATTGGTGCTCATAATGGATCTCGATTTAGGAAAAATTACAATATGTCGTAAGTATTACATAATTTAATATAGTTGTGCATTATTCCATGCAATTCGAATTGACAATAAACTAAAATTTGATCTGAACAGATCTGAAAACATGAATCTAGAAGCAGTTAAATTCTGAGGGTAGAGGCTACGTCGAAGCAGCGTGATGCAGTGGTATCCTGACAAGACAACACCGATGAGTCAAATTGTTATGTCCCTCTGACCACTCAAACATGTCGTAGAACGAATGGTTCAAATCGACACGAGTGGTTAGTTGTATTTATTCTTTAAAGTTTGATATAGAGCATAGTGACCGTAGGTAGACTCTGCGGAGTATATCTATGAGTGGTATAATAAAATGTTACGTTGAATGTCATTTGTATTTAGAATAGGATAGGGCTTCTTTGTTCATTGTTATATCATATTTGTTCGTGACGTGCAGTTAGAATTAATATTATATTCCAAAACAGATTGAATAATAAATAGATTTAGCTTCCGTAAAAGATTATGGTTTTTAAACTTCCATATTATTAGTATTTGAACATAATTATCAACAAGTTTTGTCATTAGAATTATATTTATGAACTACTGATGTTTCTGGTTATATATCTGGTATAATCAGGAACGATTTTGTATTCGTCATCGAATGTAGTTTTAAAGAGCAAAGAGGTGCAACGCGACGAGTAGTATCTACATTCGAAGAGATATCGAGTTGTTTAATTTGCTCTTTAGAAACATCTCTTCGAGGATAGATGGCTCGAGGCTAATCATGCTTTTATTTTCAGGGTAACTATATACCTTCTTTTATCGAGAAAATGTCTTACATGTTAAAGTTTAGAGTGTCATGCATGCCCAGTTCTTGTATTCAATTGAGAAATATTTAAAGTACGCCTTTGTGCATTTTGTATATTATATAATTGAGATGAATTTGCACTTGTAGAATTTAATGCATGCCCAGTATTTTATAAAAGAAAAACATTTATAACTAAATTTTTGCAAATAACGAATATATCGATACAGAGGTAAAATAAAAAATGTAGCCCGTTTAGAAATCATGATGTCATTAATCTTAGCTCAGGATGTTTTCAGCAAAACGGTTGGTACACATTTCATTGACCGTGTTCATTATTTAAGGTCTGAAACCATTCATGCGCCCAGGTGCTGCATGTATGGATCAGGCCAATGAATACGAATTTAACTATAAGATCACTTATACATGTATTAGCGACTGCCATTGTGTTCAGCGGCCACCAACGTGCTTTCCATTATGTGTGGTGTGAATGGTAGTGTCATGGGTTGCACGTTGGATAATCAAAGATGTTCCTTGACTTGCCACTTCGTTTCGTTTCGATACTTAATGATTCTTTAAGAAATCACCATGATTACTACAATTTTTTTAGTAGTAGCTAATCATGGTTAAGCTTAATGTATTTCCAAGTCTGTACGACAGTTGGTTGTATGGATAAATGAGTCAGTAGATACCGCGATCGCGAATAACTTGGATGGTCACTAACTTTTGGCAGTCGATTTCAGGAATTGGTACGTACTGTAGTGAATGAATGAGGATGTGCGTTGAGTTCGGGTGTCAGAGACGTCCCGGGACGTACTCTCTAGGAATAGGCTTATTGCACCCGGGCGGAATGTGTGAGAATCGTGGAGTGAATGTGTTGGTGTGACTGATTTGAATTTTTAAATATAGGTGCTAGGCAGGCAGGTAGCATACTTCTGTATGAATGATACATTTTAAGTAGGTAGGGCCAAAGTGAGGCTATCACTTATTCTCTTTCGGGTAGGCGTTAGGCGTTCAAGTGATAGTCTTCACCTTGGAATTTATTTGACTATTGCAACAATAGTATTTTGTTCGCGAATTTACATTTTTCTGCAACGATTTCTTATGAACCGTCAATATGTTTCAAGTCCTGTATATTTATTATGTACCAACGCAGTCATCTCATTATATTCTATTTAACCATTTAATTCGTGTAGTAGTTATGGGTTGCAATTGTCAAGTGCTAAATGTAAGGCTATTTGAAAATGTAGGCAGAAATAGGTACACCGAAGTTTCTGGACATATGGTGTACATATTTCGATCTGATTGGGGATTTCGGTTAAATATGCATGTGTATGGTGCGCCAAAAATGTTGGTAGCACCCACATGTTAGTCCTTGCTCGCTGTGTTAATCACTCGTGTTGCCAGTGATCGGTATAGCTGTCGAAAAACTGGAATCGAAATTTCACATTCCTTTGTTCACTTTGCAAGACAAAGCGGAAAGTGGCGTTTGTACACATATTGTAATCTAAATCGTTTATATATATGTGTATATTTAATCTCGTTTCCACTTTGCTTTGGACCTAGTGCGCAAATTTTTGTATAATTTCGATCCCTGTTCAACAATTCCCAATCAGTCCGGGCATGCATATCCATGTCCGAAGAAAGAAAAGGCTATTGTAACATAGCTGAAGTGGCCCATGGAAGAGGGTTCCATCGCTGGATAATTTTACCACGATAGTCACTATGCTCGTCAATTTAATGTATTGCATATGTAACTCGTAAAAGTTACATTGGCAACTTCAAAAGGAAAGGCACGATTGACTGACTCGATTAACTCTTCTAATTTCTCAAATGGTCGGAACATAGAATATTTACTAAAGTAATGACAAAATATTCGATTCACATATCGGTTTGTGTCTTCAAGTTAACTCTTTCTCAAATCAACACGTTCTTATTTGGCACACACTTTAATAAAGCGTTAATCGTGGCCAGTGAGTCAATTCTAAAATATAGTATTGATTTACTAACATATTTTTATTTTTGTTTCAGGTTCACCGACATCCACGGTCTGCAGCATGGAGTTCAATTAATTACATTTTATTTCTGTTACAGGCGCTGTATGTAATTTTTCTTAATTCGCTTAATAATTTCCATTCTCTATTTCAGCGTCTTCGTTCACCAACATTAAAACGTATTCGTTTAGCCCATTGCATTCGTGGGTTCTCACACGGGTTAATGAGTCAATTGCAAATTTTGGGGTTTGGTTTGCGTTTGCTGGAGCCTCATGCGATCCTCTTTCATTCAGTATAGGAAGACAAGCCGAATCCTACACTTTCAGTCGCTGGTCGTAAAAATAACGCATTTTCTTCTCTCGTTTTTCTCCATTCTTTTATCTATTTTTAGTCATATCTCGGAAACTATTACGAATTTTTCAGTTTTCCGTTGAACTGCGTGTATTGCGAGCACCTGAAAATAGTAGGAAAATAATTGCAAAACAGTGCATCCTAAAGACTTATTCTTTATTTGCTTGTATACAGCTTCATCGTCCATAAAAACCAACTAGAAGAGAAGATTCAGACACGAAGTAATTATTCATTATAGATCTGTCTATTGCAGCAATTTTTCAGAAAAATACAAGGCTCTCTCACGATAATCTAGATAGCCGAGCTTTCGTCGTTACTGTAAAATGCCGCTAAACAGATTCGCTCAATATGTACAGATGATTACCCGCGACATACTGTCCACATCACGCTAGTTAAAACTTGATTCCGAAATATCAATGATGTGTCAGATCAGTGTGAACGATGCATCTCTCGTGTTTTGCCTAATTTCAATGCTGACTACTTCAAGGCGCAAGGAGAAGTTTTATATTCTGGCACGTAAGCTTGAAAAAAGTAAATGTCTACAAAAGTGAATCCGACGAAACTGCAAAGCCATATGCAATTATATGGTATTTCATTAGATTATTTAAAAATTATATTAATGCTTAAATAGGCGGACTTATTGTCACTCGGTATCTTATATCTGTTTATTTGTAAATGAATACACGCGGAAAAGCTAGAAGTAGCAAACGTAAATAAGAACAAGCATTAATGGTAGTATCATGGAATCCTGTATAGGGATTACATATCAATTTTGTTATCTGTTGAAAAATTATTTTTAGCATGTGCAATTTCGATGTATTATGAATGCGCCTTGAATGTCAGTAGTCATATATTGAAACTAACAATTAATAGTGATACAAGGTAAACACCGAAATAATACGGTACTGATATGTCGAAATCAGCCTTAAAACTATAAGAAGAGAATTCTTAATGCGTAACCGGAACGTAAATGCGATTTGATCTTTTTCCTCGACAACTGAATCGACGCTTCCGATTCATTTATAAAATCATGCAGCATTTAATAATTTTACATTGAACTTCATGTTCAACAATCATCCGCTGTGGTATATTTATTTCATTCGTATATTTATTTACATGTATTTCTCTTTACGATTAATATAGTATGCAAACATTTATTCTTTTGGTTATAATTGTATTCTTGATACAACGTGTATGTAATGTAATATTTTGTGAATGTAACTTGTTCCATATTCTCCACAGTATAAATTTTGTTTTCAGCGTGTAGTTAAGATGTCGATAAAGCATCGTGTAGACGTATTCATGAGATTTCTATTACGCGATTTGGGTTTTGAAATTTGTATGGTTTTTAAAACGATATACGAATCGGAAGCAGGAGAATGCAGATATTCTATTGAAAACCACAGCGGAAGATGAAGTGTATACTTTGAACACGTTTGTATTCACGCGATTCCCAAGGATACACCACAACATCGTGCAACCTACGATTTATACAGATGACATATTAATGTATTACGTACAATATTCACGGTGATAACTTCATAAAGATTTTATCTTCTGAACACAACTCAAATAGCTTCTTGTTGTATGCATCTTATAAATCATACCCTGTCGATATTGAAACAAACGCTACTAGCTAAGTACTTACTTCCTACCAACAAATCATTTGTAACAATAGATAATAAGGATAAACAAGTTGAATTCTTCTTACTGCAAACTTGGATAATTTGTTAAAAAAATGGCACTTATACTTAAAGACAAACAAACTAAATTCCTCTTGAATCATTTGCAGTAACTTCCACGCTACCGCCGCAAATTGACATTGTAAGTATTTCGGTTGCAAATTATGAGAGGCCGACGTAGGATGAATGTTTCGAATGCATATGTTTCAGGACATCTTAATTCTTGTTCTTAACGTATCGATGATGTTTTTTTTTCGTGAAGTATTTTTAAGAGCATTTATTACCAAGCAATGTGTGACATTGTTTCTGTCTCGACCTACTGTTCTTTAAATATACGACAAAACATCTTTCTTATTAACAAGACCAACCAACTAACAATACACGTATGAGACGCATGACTTTTGTTTCTTGCTCGAAACATTTATAATTACGCCGTCTAGACTCGCTTATAACTGCAATGTACGTAATGCCGTTAAACTTTCGGAGTTTTGTAAAAATATCGATTTGTGACTCTTTGGATCGCATTGTAAAAGTATTATAATTTTAATATAGGACGATGGGGTTGCTTCTAAGGGACTCATTTCTCATAACCATTTACTGTATCGATTTGCGGTTGCCATCTCGATAAACATCTTACGGCTCAACAATTCTGAACGTGGAATAAAATCTATGACATAAAATAAAATACCCAGTAATACTCCCATTGTGCAAATTGTGTCACATTATTTGGTTCTACAGAATGTACAATAAGCTTCAATTTTTTATCCTTGAGTGCATTAAGCTTGAAAAAATTGCATCTAAAAATTAACAATAAAAATAAAAATGTTAATAAGAGACGGAAAATAATTAAGAGTAGTGTAACTCCGAGATGTAGCAATAATCAGTAACTTGAAAATACAAAAACTATAATACCTTTTATCATGTCGAACGGATAAAGATTGGTTGAAAGTAACGAACGGTGGAAAATGTTGAAGAATCTTAATATTAAAATAAATTGGTAGAAAGTATCGATTACTGGGTACTTTATTTTAAAACTCTTCAACACACTCTTCGAAATGAGCTTATGGTGAGCACACTCTCACTTCGCATTCATTTACTGGGCCATTTGAATAATTAAAAACGTGTCTCGGTCCTAGCAGTCGCTTTTCTTTTTATAACGAATTCATTGTGGACAATGAAGAGTCCGCGATATTAGAAATTCTTGTAAGGTAGATGAGTTACATCCTTATTCTTTAAACAAAACTTGCGTTCTTGGATATTATAAAGGGTGTCACAAAGTGAAACACCAAATTTCAAATAGCAATAAATCCATATAGTTCTACATATACATAGTTATACATATTTTAATTTATTTTCTTTTGCAAACTATGAAAGAGAGAAACCCAAAAAATTAAACATGGGTAAATGTACATCGCAAACAGGCATGTATTTTTTAAATATGCCACGTTAAACTTAATTGAAAGATTCTTACTTATAAACGGTTATTAAAAATAATAATTTATCATTTTTCATAATTTATGTTTATTATTTTGTAGATCAATTTATTCTGAACCTTAAAGTTATCTTAATTAGTATAACAAGAACAAAGCAAATTTGAGACCTAAATCAGTAGTTGCAATTTTGTAATTTGTGTTTCAGTTTCTCGCGTAATATAAATGTATACAGGACACACAAATGAGGTTATTCATTTGGTGAGATCCTGTATGAGAATGTTTTGACGATTCGTCACTACATTTAAATATACAGCGCTTTCATATTCGATATAATACAACAGCGTCTGCCTTTGTTTGCGTTTAATAAAGTACAGTATTCGTTTAAATATCATTTTGTCTCTGTACAAAATTATAGGTTACTCGTTCCTCAGAGCTATGCTAAATTCTTCTAAAGACACCGACTGCTTATATATCATAAAGTGAATGCTGGAATTTAGTTGTATACAATGAAGTAAGTTTGTCTTTGGAATGCGTGAAAGTAGTGCTTTTTGAACTCTAAAAATCATTTGGCTGTTCAGTAAGATGGACTAACTGAATGTTCTCAATAATCAACCATTTTAGAACATGTTGGTACTTGAAACATTATAGTGAACACGCTTCAATCGATGCTTATACAAAATTGAACAGTTGACTCTTTGACGAAATTCAATCGAATTTGAAGTTATTACAAAAGCTTTTGCTATTTACAGTTCCCCTTAATATAATTTTGTCATCATATACAGACTTATTTTTCACCGGAAATGTCGAGATTTTTCGAACGGTATATTTGAAATTGCAAACAAAACTAGATTAACATCAATATGAATATTGATAAAGTGTATAAAGAGGAAATCATACATGTTTTAATTAACTTTCAATTGACTTTCGACAAAGTATACAGAGGCCATAACTGTTACTTGAAAACCAAATACTTATATCGTCGTGTCATATAAATTGCAGTATATTCGTCTTTATGGATTATGTACAATACCTTATCGTATATCGCACAGTTCAGGATGATCAGCTTATGATTAACGCGTTCTAACAATTTCTTCTGTCTTCATAGCACCCACCATCCTCATATTACATAAATTACTCTCCCCGCACATATCTAAAAGTATAGTTAAAACTTTTTGGGATATGGTATTCATTTTGTATCGCAAACACGTAAACTTGTCACATCGTCCGGAAACTCGCGTACAGTACGAATTCGTTAATGTATAAAACGGTGATTGGGCAGTTCAAAGTCATCCATCCATTGTGAGCATTTTATCTCAAACTAGTTCTCCCAACAAGAGACAAAATAACGAAATCCTCACAACGATCATGACACGTTTCGAACGCACTTCAAATATTTTACTACCGATTTCGGAATGTCGTTCTGATCCCTTACAGAAATAACCGCACGAAGGTACAATGTACAAAAGTTAATAGCGCGAAACAATGCGATTCAATCAACGCGTCAAGTTAATATAATTCCTCGTTACCTATTAAATGCGTCGCATTTAAATGCTGGAATGTAGAAGCACTTGGCATAACGGATATTAAACAATGGACTGGCTGGTATATTTGACAGTGCAACCATCGAAATTTGTGCGAACGTCAATATTTCGCATGTTTACCTTAACGTCCACGCATGATATGTGAAAGAAACTTATCGGTGAAAGAATGCGCTTTGAGACACGCCGTGCGACGTGATGCGGAGTGGAAAGATTTCGTGGGAAACACGAAATGCCTCAATGCCAGGCGCGACGACTTCAAAGATTTTTCCAACATACTCCACTATTGTCATTTCAGTTAAAATTTCTCATGTTCAAACGAGTGTTCGAGAAAACGATGAAACTTCTTCAAATGCTATGAAATAGGAACATCGTTTTTTCAAAAGCGACACTCCAGTCTGGGATCGATGATTGGGATCGGTTAACTTAGCCCGGATAAACCACGGGAAATTAACTAAGTCCGACGGCATATCATCTGACGATGAATAGAAGAATCATTTTGATAAATGTTGATAGGGTTAGGCCGACGGAATCTGCTGATGAGCAGTGCAAACTGTCACGATGATAGTACGTCGCAGGAGGATGCTCGTCACCAGCTTTACACCATCCTCCTTGTGCTTTCAGTTCAGCCTAAAAAAGAAAAGCGAAAGACAGCATGAACTAATTGTAACATCAAATATTGACAATATAAAATAACGCAACGAAGAATAGAAAAATCGGATACGTACGTCGCAGATATCCTTGCACGGTGGACATATTAACGCTCCTTTGTGTAGCCAGCCATTTTGCATTATCCTAATAGCAATTTCTTGTCCCGCATGATAGCATGTATAAGTGTAATTCGCAACCTATGAAAAATAGAAGTGAGCATGTTTACGAGTAAACTGATTTGTAGGTAAAATCAATTGTTGATATTACATGAAGGGTATACGTATAATCGGCATTTGAGAGTTACAATTAAACTTACCATAATATGCAGTCGACCGCTTTCACACTTGTATTGATAACAACCGGAACCCCAATGTTGCCATTGCCGTGCTTGCTTGCAAGTTCTTTCCTCCCACATTTGATTCGTGTGATCGAAACACCGTGAATGGGTGCCATATTTTTCTAACGCAAAGTTTTTTTCCGGATCTGAGAAAGGGAGAAATTGTTCATCAATGTAAAAAGAATACGATTTTACATTGTACTTAGCCCCATAAGCATTAATATTGTCAATTAGTAGTATGTCTGAGGAAAAACGTTGGTAAACAAATGTCAATAGAAAAATTAATTTCTGTCTAATCAGGAACAATAGTCCTTTCAGTATTCAATACTTCACTGGGAAATGCTAACGACTCAATTATGAACGCAAAAATCATTCCCTCATTTGTCACTTCTAATATATCTACTTAATTGTCACGGATAAATAATTTATAATTTAATTGAAAAGCAAAATGCTTAGTCGGTTAATTATTAACTTACGGGGGTTGTTTTCTTCGTAAAGACAGTGAGAACCTCTCACAACTATATTCCGAGCCCGCCACGTGAATTCTTGGATGTAAGGACAATAGTCTGCCAGAGATACCGATCCACCGTAGTATTGTTCCTCTCCAGACGGCACATGGGGAATCGAGTCAAAGTTCTATAGAATAGGACATCGTAAGTAGTTGTCATGCAGTGTTATCAGATAAAATATCACGCAGAAAGTTCTAAACACACAATTTCACATAAGTAAAGTCGAATATATCCAACTCAGAAAAATGCGTAAATATAAAAGCACGAATCGTAGAATTTTTGTATTGGAAACATCATTGAAACATTATTAAACTTTCATTTAATGAAAATGTGTAGGCGCTACAATTATTTTGTGATGCACACATACAAAAATCAATTTACAGTTCAGCTTTAACGAATCTTTTATACCGTACCTGATACTTTTTCGGCAGGGGTTGTTGGTGTTTGATCAAATTGCAAAGTGCAACTGAGTTTCGATCATCGGTACACTCCGTTTGCAGTGGATCTTGCTTCACCTTATTGCAGAACGGGTGAATAGACTTTCCTCTGTAAGGATAACAAAATGCATACAGTATAATGACGCATACAGTACTTTCAGGGAATAGCAATAGTTCGTAATGATTCATTTCTGACGTCTAATCAGGAGCAATTTACTCATTGTTGCCCATTAGTTTCTCGGTAAGAATTAGAACAAAACTATTTTACAGAATCTGAGATTGGTGACTGACAGAACAATATAATACATATCTTGTTAAGGTAAATTATTTAGCAATTTTACAAGCTTTTGCGACGTCATTTTAAATCGACGAAAGCAATGTGTAACAAACTTCTATGTCCTTAGAGAGATATCAACGTTATCTTTGGTCAGATAAATGGAATACGCATTTTTTTATTTAGCATGTTGAACGAATGTTGAAATTAAAATGAAAAAAGTATGTAGGATACCACAATAGTCCAGAATGTTTCGTTCGTTTTTAAAATATGATGTATATTTAGGTTGTATCGTAGATTGCTAATAATATTCATTTTACATTGACTGTACTTACGACAAACGCGATGATTTCGACGATATCCACTCTTTGCAGGACTTCATAACAAAATCACAGCCCAATCGTTTGCCCCAACCCAACCTTTGTGCCATAGAATAATTTGCGCTGTACCAGCCGGTATCTTCCATCAAAGCAAGTGTTATTCTCGAGTAAACAGGATTCTGTGTATGAGTGCCAGTCATTGCTTCGTTCTGTACATACCACAAACGGAATTCAATATTTTAATATTCTAAATCATACATTAATGAGGTTTGAATTGAAATGCGCGATCAACGAATGTAATTAACGTGCATAATGAACGCTTCAACATTAATGTTTTCTGTATAATAAGGCAGTTCAATGACCTACGAAATATTGCGTACGTTAATAATTGATATGTTCGATGCGGCTTTATTACCACAATCACTTAGGAATTGATTTTGTGGCTGCGAGCAAGGAGATTTTTCGAAAAGTATTAATTTAATTAGCTGCGCAATAGTAGATAATGCAATGTAAAAACCTTTGTCCATGTTATAATATTCAATAATACATTTTATGCAAATTAAGTTATACTTAATTTAAAAAAGACGTGAAAAATATGTGTATATATTTTAAATTAGCATTAAAATGTTAATTTTTTTGTATTCGAGTCACCCGCTGCAGCCACGAGTTTTTTGGTGAATTATTTTATACATTTTCAGAAGAAATGTGTCATGGCGATTTTCCTTAAATGCAAATTTGACTTATATCTTGAATTTTATGCTATTCGTACAAAATGCAGATTACTATACAACCAACTACGGGAAAGAATAGAAACATTAAAAAATTCGAATATTACAATAACACACGAGAGTTCAATAATCTGAAAAAATAATTATGAGTGTTTTCTATAAACCCTCACGATGTCTACTGTAATTTTATTGAAACACCGACTTTATAAAACCCACGGTTCTGGCTCCCACCTGGAAGCTATAGAAATTTTCACTTGCTAAACTATCTCTCTTTAAACACCGCCCTAATAACTTTGCTCACGAAAAATATTCTTGCTATCTAAACCGTCGCTTCATATTCCTCGAAAGCGTAATCTTCTCGCAGCTCGTATGATTAACGATAAAAGTCAATTTTAATAATTTCGCGATACCAGGAAAGGCGAGACGCTGAGAGCCGAAAGTGTAGATCTCAATGTGCATTAAATACGGACTTATCGCGCTCATTAATCGCAATTACCCCTTTAGTTGCGGCCCCAGTGGCGGCAGGGGGGAAAAGTTTGCGGGAAGATCGCGTTTGTAATCGAGATTCCTCACCTCAAACACTCGTTTCTCCCAGTGTGTCAGTGCCGTACCATCCTCGCCCTGGTCTTCCAGTTCCGCGCCTTCCAAGTCCGGGCAATCAAAATGAGCCCGAACCTCGGCACGAACTCTAGGCGTCACTATCATTTGCATCGATCTCTCGACGTACCCGCCGTGCACTTGCCAGTAAGGTCTCACTACGGTTTTTATCGTGTTTTCGCTCCATTGATGTGTCTGTAGCCTGGGATGAAGAGGAGAATTGCAAATTTAGATATTGGTTTGTGTCGCCTTTGAATCATCTTATTTTTTTTCGTGCACCGTCAGATATTGTTTTCGTAAACTATTCTAATGTAGATAAGTTGAGTTGGGTTTCTCGAAATTTCTTGCGTTTACATATAGAGTTTTGAAATAAATTAGCATCCCATCGTATTAAAACCGGTGAATATATATGAATACGCACACCGTGGACAAATTTGGAAACCTCTGCACGCTACAGTCTTAATTTCCTCTTTACAAACCGTAGCGCGACGAAAGTTTCCTACAAAATTTGCACATAATTTGGTTGAAAGAAGGCGCGCCCCTTTTATTACTTGTTTAGTCGCTCCTTCATTAGCATAATACCAAAAGAATCCGCGGAATAAAGTTTCACGTCCGAGACTCGGATCTTTCGTTACTTCCCGTTTATTCGAGCCTGAAAAATCTTGCAGTCACGCAACAAATGTAACGTTTCATTCCTCTCACGCTCGACTGATTCTTCTCTCTCGGTCGCACGTACGCTCACTATCCATCTATATGCCTATATATTCTATGTGTCTCTCCTATGGCGTGATTGATGCGATACGTTCGTGGGACGCTGTTTTCGACAGCGACTGACCGTTCCCTCCCTCTTACTTTCCTTTCGCGGCATGACGAATGAATTTGCGAATGACCATTTTGCACGGGACGGACATCAGGCAAAAACACATTATTATTAACGATGGAAAATGACAGCCTCGCAAATGTGTCGACTGGTCGTGGAAGAAATTGACAGTAATCAAAGTGAGCCAAACACGTAGGCACTGGAGTGAAAAAAATCGGATACGGTCAGCAAAATGGTTTTCGCGGCATCATTCAATTTAATTATTTAAATGGCTTAAAAAACATCTCAACTATAGAGCGAACGTACACTTAATATCGTTATCCACGTGTGACATAGATCGTTTCACGTTTGCATAGACAGAATTGATAATAGATATACTCGGGGAATAGTGAATATTTATATACCGAAGTACAAAAATTGGCACAACGAAAACATAAATAGCTTGCAAGATCTCTGGAAACGATCCAAAGACCCAGCGGACACTTATTCTTTTTGTCAACGAAAAATCTACGCGTGACAGATGATTTCACTTCTGAATACATAGAATAGATAATAGATATACGCATCGAATAGTGAAAATTTATATATGTAAGTACATAGATAGGTACGAGAAAAACATAATATTCTCAATAAGCACATTGTCGTTGCACCTGTGTTCAATAGCAGATAAGAAAACAGTTATTTTTCACATAAAACATATTGACTAACAAATTAAATGAACGTAGACGTCACTTTTGTTAATGCCTCAACTGTGTATTGGAAATGACTTTGGTTTTTAGCTTCCATCGATTGGCATTGAAATGCATGTCGATATCATCCATATTTCGGTGACACGGCTTTAACGAATATGTGAAATATTGCCATTGCATTCTGCATGCGGGAAAAACGCGGTGGTCGGTGCGTTTTAGCAGTTAAGGCGCCATACAGTTTCAATCAATCCTGTCCGCAAGTTGTGTTCGTATGCGATAGTACTAAACGATATTTGTTCATCTTACTTTTCTAAAATGACTTAATCCGATGAAGCAAATTGTCGTTAACACTTTCGCATACATGCTATTTTTATATAAAAATAAGAAAATTAAAATTGGTCGCTAATCAAGAAATCTAAACTTTTGATGTTTATATGTACAAAGAATTTGAATTATATCGATTGGGATTTAAAATATTTTTCATCAAATTACTTACAGATCATAAGATCAACGTAGATATATTAGATTTAAATTCTATTACGTTCGTTTAAAATCCACGCGTATCGGGTGGAAATTAGTTAATATATATGTTCTCCGGGTTTTCTAAATTTTACATTTGTCAAGATAAGTCTTTTTTTAAATATGTACGCAGTAGTAGTATATATTTCATAAAAAAAATAGACACAGAATTAACACAGATTGCAAAGGATAACGCATGTACATTTTCGATACTACCGACTTTAATATTGGAAGATCTGTTTTAGACGTTTGTGATTGATAACATCTCTAAGGAAAACTGAGCTCGGTTCCGAATGCTTGCCTATATTTTTGCGTTATATAAACATATCTCCAAAATAATAGAAATAATTCTTGACTCTGATTTCAATTAACGAAACCCAGGGGGGAGGGGTGTGAGAGTAGAAATTTTGGGAACCACTGCAGTATAGATTTGAATTATTGGCAGTAAGGCTAAATGAGGTAATCCGCGCCAACAATGGGACACGTGGCTGGCAAGGTGACATTGCTGTTGTGAATTATCTCGTCCATCATGACTGGCCACGATTCAGAGCCGCATAGTTCGGATGGATATCGTGGCTGGCATTGTACTCGTCGTCGGGCGAGCATTGCCGAATGTCCTGTATAAGCCTAGGCGCGGTGTATTTATTAGCGGACAGTGAAAATCCACGGTTGTATCGAAAGTGAACGAACAAAAAGTATGAAATTCAGTAAGTAATTCTAAGAGACACGGTAGTTTCCGATTTATAGCCTGCATTTTCCTCAATACGCGCAGAATTTTTTATCTCTTATCTTCCAGTTTCTGAGATGAGCTTAACACACGTTTACTGCCGAGTATATTTTACCATTTCAGAAAACCGCGACGTGATAAAACACTACAAAATAAGCGAACTGCACAAGATTTAACACTAGGTTTACGGGACCCGTCAATTTGACGGATGATTAAATCGTGCAAAATGAAACGCAAAAAACCATAGCAATAATCTTAACTACTTTGCATCGTAAATTCATAATTTCATTAAAAGAGTTTATACACACAATTGTTATTTCCCTATTAGAGAGATCTCCCCGATCGGTCGGCAAAGTGTTAATAAAATAATAAATAATGTACATTTCCCAAAAACATCGAAACAAAGACCCGTTTTATTTTTGTCTGGCCGCGTCTGTGAAGGTTCGAAGAAAATCGGTGCCTCATGTACTGCGGTCTCGTCTGCTTGTAAAGTCACATTCCATGAATTTCTCCCTTCTCGTCGCACGTACCGTCCCATAAGCACAGACGTGCAGTCGCGGAAAAATAGCGAGCCACAGTCGAGGGCGACAACAACAGGGACGCAAAAGGACGAAAGTACGGATGAACTGACGCAGGGCAAGGTATTCCGCGTCGAGCCGAGCGGAATAAGAATAACAACGAGAGGGATTTACTTTTCATTTAGCGGAGGTTTGCCAGTGTCAGTTCTGCGCGGCGTCCTCGGCTCGCCGTTCTTGTCCCTATAGAAGGCGTAGAGGCTCACGGAAAATCCCAAGGCGTGCAGGATCTCGTGCTTCACCGTGCTCAACAGCGTTTCTAGTTCCTGCGGCTTCGTACTGATGCTCCCCGGACAAAGATTTGCGTGCCCGGCGATTGGCCTGAAAAAAGTAACAGGCACGTGTTTCTGAATACTGCTGCGAGTGCGTTAAAAATTAAACAAGCAAGCATATTTTATGGAGACTAGTGTAAGGGGGCGCTATTCCATGCTGCGGCTTTAGGGACGTGCCCTGGGATAGGCTGGGTTTACTAGAATGAAATTGGAATGGCGTAAAATAATGTTTATAATATAATATTTAACACATTGGCTGCCGTGGGGGTCACCGGTGACCGACGCAAGGAATTTTACTGAAGACCCAAAATATTCGCAATGGGTAGTAATAATTATTTTATAAATGCAGTTATTGTTAGAATAGTCATGTGATTCTTTGGCCTCCAATACTTGCACATTATTTACATTTTGCATAATTCAGTCAAACGCTGTAGTATTTCATAGCATCGCCGTTCTAATACGGCAAAATACGCACGGCAGTCAACGTGTTAATAATGTTAATCATTTTTGTATCTGTTCTGGTCGAACAGTTTTATTTAGGCGAATAGGAGACTGCATGTTTGGAGGTCATGGACCTTCTTTTCGAGAGCAATGTGGATTATTGGCAAATTTCTCCGGGAAGATATTCATGCTATGAGTTACTTTGTATACTGGAAATATTGTTTATTGTATATTGAAACGGAAACGGAAAAGTTTAGAAAAATCCATAGTGCGCTCGAAAAGGAGACTTATGGGTGCCGAAACCTGTAAAGTTCCTGCAGGATTAAATAAAACCATTCAACTAGACCAGGCACATATATGATTAACATTATCAAAAAGCTTGAATTCGTGATCAAGTTAGATCCTATAATAGTAAATGGGAGACTCATCATATTGCGTGGTACAAAGAAGGCAAAAGAAAGGAGAGACTAAAGGGATTTTCAAATACATTCAAAAATCGTGAAATAAAATTCGAGTCTTGATGTCTAACAGACCTAGATGAAATCTTTTCAGAAAGGGAGCGAAAATGAACCATACGAATATTCACAGAGCGTGCTCTGTATTCTCGGTCGCGCGCGGAATAGATTTTCATTGAAATTTTTTGCCTTGTTCAACTCGGGATTATAAAGCCATTGTTTGTTTTCACACCTGAAGCGCCTGTCTGTTATTCCCCTCACCTTCGAGGTTGGGTGTCTATTAGTACTCTATTTTTATCTAAGCCAACAAAGCATGCCTTCAGTTATCCACATTGTCGGTCCATTTTCAATGGCACGGCCACTGAATAACGGAATTCACGTAATGTTTGGATTCGCACGTGTTTCCTTTTAAAACACCGGTATTGAAATAGACTTTTCTTTTTTCTATGTCAAACTATTCTTTGATTTATTGGTGCGAGAAATATTATTCTTTCCGTTAAAATTTCTTGTTAAGACTATTATTGCAAGCCAAAGATAATTAAATTGAACGGTTCATCAATTAAGTCATCGGTCGACTCAATAACAGATGCAGCATTGAGCAGGGTATTTATGAGGGATCCATCGAAATAAAGCTTCACTAGTGTAGGCGTCAGAATAGTGTGATAATCGAAGGTGAGAAATGAAGGCGTATAACATCGTATTTTCCTCATAATTTTTCCACATGGTCTCATTTTAAAATAGCAGCCTCCTTTTACTTAATGTCAAATTATAGAATAGAAATCATGATTTTATTATTACCTGTCCAAGGCAGCTTCTTGTTGGCAGTGAGCAGCATAGGCAACGGTTAGTCCTTTGTGACATCTTTCAGTTTGCATGGCGGATACGTAGAAAACAAAATCCGCCCCATCGATGCCAGGACCAGCTTTACTCCCTTCTTGCACACCGCAATTATGTCCGGTTGCGTTGCAAGTCCTGCAGACCTGTTAGATATTAAAATATTTTAATGCAAACTGTTTCAACAAATCGTTCGATATGTATAAATGTCCTGATTATAATATCACATATTTAGCTATTCTATGGCAACATTGACAAAGTTAGAAATCGGTAGGGGAGCTATGGGTTACTTACAATAATTTAAAAGTATTTTTTGAAGTATTTTGATATTAAAGAGATTACGGGTCCTTTATGTGTCATTTACGAAAGATTAGGTATAGAAACGATATTTCTTTTTTAAAAAGTAGAACGGTTTGGGCGAGCTGGTACATATTAAAATACCATAATGCAAACTGTTCCAGCACGACGTTCGCTATATATAAATGTCTGGACTTTAACATCAAATAGCTATACGTTTATCAAAAAGCTATACGTTTCGTGGGGAAATTAATGACACCGAGTGCGGACAGGAGAGCTATAGGTTACTTACAGTAATTTATTTTAAAGTATTTTTATATTACAGAAGATCCGTGTCCCTTTTCATTTACGACAATTTAGATAACGAAACGATATTTGTGAAAAAGCAGAGTGGTTTCGGTAACGGTAAAGCAGATAAATGACAAGCGTTTATACCGTCTTGTCCCATTCTATTTTCGTACGATGTATAGAATGCCGACGAGACCTTGTGTTGTTAGGTGGGACAACCGAGCGACAGCGTCTCGCCCCCGCGTCTGCCACCCCGCCAACAAAAGGTAATATATTAGGAAGCACGCGGACATTGACAAACTGGTGAGATGGAATCGCGTTGCCGTTAATGTCCGCGCGCCAACATTGCAGAAGACGCGAATACTTTAGCGCCGCTCGTTAAACTCACTTCCGACGTTGAGGGCTCCGAGACGGATTATGGGTAATGTGATATTCGATGCCAATTCAGCGCTTCGCGTCACGGTCAAAAGCTTCCTTCCGCTAGTGTGTGGTATGAATGTTTTAAAGATGGATTACGTCAATCGAGTCATTCTTGTAAGGTGACAACGCAATTCACTTCATCGGTACAGAAACGGGTCAAATAAGCTTACGGTGCATTTTGTTTTTATACTTTATATGTGGGGATCGGCATCCCTTGTATGAATAAACAAAGAAACGATCGGAAAATACGAGATAACGATAATTACCAATTAGGAGTTTTGATGATGTACTCGTCATGCGTGTATCACTAGGAATTTATTGTATTTAATTCGGATATCTCAAATGTATTACAGTTTGTAGTTGGGTCAATAGCATGTGCTTATGCTTACTGCTTCCTTGCACATTATATTAGTGCAAAAAAATATTGGACAAGGACATTAACGCGATTGTACGAATAATTTAACGTTGATACCATATATGAAGAAAAAATGTGTACTAAGTATGTCATAAATTCACAAAAACTATCTGTTACGGTGATCTAAACAAGGAAATTAGAATTTAACAGCAATTCTACGTATAGAAGAAAAATGTTTACGTTTGTATCATCGGGAGCTTATTCAGTGTCACATAGTAAACAACAACAATAATTATTACTTACGTCGAGATGATCTTCGGGGACGACTACTTCCCCGCACATTGTCGTAGGACGGCAGGTGTCGATGCAATGAGTGTGATGATCGATAACGAACACTTGACTACTCTCGCATTTTCTGAAACCAAATTAATTTAAAGTGAGTCGAAACATTTCAATGGCATTTTAATGATACAAAGAAATAATAAAGTAGGCATTCTGCCTTTTACTTTCGTTTACATTTTACGTTCCATTAAGATCTCAAGTTATTAATGATGATTTAGTTGGTATACGTTGGTATCTTCTCAATATTATCATTATGAAAACGCTATTTTAAAAAGTTGTATGTGAAATTAATTTCGTATGCAACTCATACTGACTTTTCTTCGAAGAATTAAAAATAAATTCGCAACCATTTAACCAAGTCCTGTCGAACCTGTTCTCAGCTCAATTCCACTAGAACTCGAACTTACCTGTTCTTATCTAAAACAAAATCGAGCGATCGTATCTTTTATACGATTATTTAATATACTCGGTAGATTCGAAGATGTAGGTCTGCTGCAATACTCATCCTCAAAACTTTCAATAGTCGACGATTACGCCCTCGACAGTTGCAAACAGCCGACTTTATTCCGCCGAACGATCTCGACGATATGGATTTACGGCAAATCACGGACCGTTACGGTGCCGTTCGAGAGTATTGGCAAAAGTTGTCGATGGCCCGAATTGCGGGTAATAAAGGGAAGAAGAGAAAGGCAAGGAGGTATTGGCTTTGACGAATGGAAAAGGATATAAAATATTTACGGACCCTCGACTTTATATCGATGCGGATATGGACGGGAGACGTTCCTTCAATCCTTCGATCTCATTCCCTTTCCACGTGAATCCCGGTTATCGGCGGACGTCCGTTCAAATCTCCAGAATCCTTCGAACGGATGTGTCCGCTAAATGAATTTCTAAGGATCGTTAAAGATCCATTCACGCCACCTTGTTAAAAGACCGTCGAATCAAATTGCTTGTACGACATCTACGTTTCGGAGATAAAGGCATATAAAGGTCAACATTTCACAGGAAGTTGTTATATATTGAAAATACAAATACTGAAGTTCGGTGTTTGATATATTAATATTATACAATTGAAGATTCCGAAAGAAATGTAATAGTCGTCATGGAAACAAGAAGATGTGAAAACACGTTCTTTCAAAACTTACACTATCGAAACACTTATGACAAAAATACGTATCAAACGTAATCGACATAAACAGAATGAAGAATACACAATGCCGCGTCTATCATTCGATCAACATCATTGTTCGTATTATCATCGAGTGCACCGAACTGGTGAGCGCTTATTAACGTGTCCGATTTCGCGAAATTAGGATTACCTCGTTGAAAACGCGACAGCTTTTATGGAATCGCGGGGATGTCGACGCGGGAATTGAATCATTCACATTTGCCGCGACAATCGCGAATAATCCGGTAATCGCCCGGTTAATGAGCGAAACGTTTCATTCGTCCCTGTAACGATCAAACTCGTACGTTTTTAATCCTTTCGCGGACACACCGGCATTGCCGTTCACATGTATCTATGCACACAGAAACTGTGTTTTTCTTTGTAAGGTACATTATGCTGTTCGTGGATATTGTCATTATTGTTAGACTAAAAGTTAGAGCGATGATAAAATATTGGTGTTATTAATAGCATTTTGCTAATGAGAACGATGATTGGTAAAAATTATATGTTGTTATCGATTATAAATTTGAAGATTATTGATGGATGCATATTAAATCAAAGTAGTTTGATTACACATTAATGGATATAATTTTGTGCTAACGTATCACACATGGCAAGAGATAAATGAGCTGTTTATTTTCAAAGTGGCCTAAGTCCGTTTTTCAAAATATACATATTGAAACATGTTATTTATCAGTAGATGTTATTTATTTGTGTTGAACATAAATGGACATACGGCAAAATAAACGGCTCAATTAATTAATAGCAAAATATTCAAAACAGATAAAAACAAATAAAATTAGGGAGTAACTCATAATCAGAAGCAGCAAATATCGATTTAACGACATTCGTGTGAATACCCCACGTCGGAACGTCAGACATGTATATATCTTCGCATTAACGTACCACATATGACAAAAAAATAGATTCCATTAGATTGTCTCTTATGTTGGCATCCGTCGTCTATACTCTCGATGCAGGCTACAGATAAAAAAAAATGTACGAAGAGACCATCCTTTTATCTTCGCCCCTACTATTCATACACGCACATTTGAACATCTAAGTAACGGCAACTCCCAACCAATCACACAATCCTAAGAACCTGAGGCAACTGCACGCTGCACTCGATCGAAAGGCGAACGGAAAGGTGCAGCGTAGGTCAGAAGGGGGAAACGGATAGATAGCGAGTAGACAGAGTCGGAGTAAAGGGGTCGAAGCGAAGTGAAACGATCCATACGTCGATGCGAACTGTCCCAATGGGTCGCAAACGGCTGCTTCGGGACTAGAGGATGATTTTCGCAAGGAGTAGAATCGAGACGCAGCGCGTGATATCGATCCGCGAGTATATACTTTTGTAGAATAGCAGTGGATACACGCTATATCGGGCAACGATTCTCGCGTTGAGACTGTCGAAGAATAAAGTGTGCTCTTGGGAGGGCAGGAGGGCGAGGATGGAAGGATGGGAGGATGGGAAGGCCCTTCGCTAAACAAACGTCGCGCTGCGGAGACCGATTTGTAGTTCACGATAGAGGTTTCTCGTTGGAACTGGCGAGGGTGGTGAGAACGGGTTTTGTATACCGTTTGAACGCCTGGTCGTTATCGGAACTGGCGACCGATGCAAAGGAACCGCTCGAGGGCTCGGTCAAAGGCCCCGTAAACGATCAATTGATTCCGCTCGTACGGGGCAAAGGGTGAGGAAAGACACTTGTAACTGCGCGCGAGACAACTTCGGCAAGTGCTGCCGGAAAACGTAACGTTTTCCTTCTTATATTTTTACCAAACGAAATTTCTATTGCAGACATTTTTATGATATGCGGAAAGTGAAAATAATATGCAAGTAGCTATTTTTTGCTCAGCGGGCACACGAAATAATTTAATGCCTCGATGCAAATGTCAACGAGGCAGCACCGTGAAAATTCACAGAAATTATCAAATGCGGGCATAAAAAATTGCTCAGCATCACTCGTACATGTCTAGGCGCTGAGGAATAATTTATGAAATTCAACTGAAACGCCATTGCGCGTAATGCATAGGTTAGATATCGTGCGAATTTTTCAATAGCAGAAGTTGAACAAATTCCTAACTTGACACGTTTGATAGCTGGTAGACAGCATAGCAGGTTTTTGTGAGTTTCAAAAAAGGCTTTATGTACAATAAATCCGTAAAAACATTCATAGTTTGCAGTACAAAATCTTTTTTTTTTGTTTTTAAAAATAAACTGTGTGTCATGGCAAAACTTTATTGTACGTTTGTATTTTTACCCCGTGGTACCATACGGTTGACAATGGTATTACATGAGTTTTAATATTATTATATATTATATAAATAAATAGTCATTCAAATCAAACAAATGATATACGGATTTTAATGTTGAGTTTTCTTCGAAAACGCATCTGTACGTTTAGTACATTTGATCATAAAATAGTCTCTATTTTTGTATCATATAATTTTTCTAAATACATTACATATATTTATTAACTACATTTTTATAGATAAATAAAACGTTATTTATTTATCAACGATAATTTTAGGTTGGGCAATCATGCGTGGGTACGACTTATTTTCCTTGCTTCTGCACATTTTTGTCTACCAAAACTTTTATTAACTTTTTGAAACACCTTGTATGTACACAGGGAAAAGGGAAGAAGGGGAGGGTGGGAAGAGGTGAGGGGACAGAGGTAGAGATAAAATGGGTGAAAGAGGAAGATAGAGATGGAGGGAGTGAAAAAGGGGCTGAAAAGAGAGAAAGACAACCCTAACGGAAAGGTAAATTGTCTGGAAACTACTCGGCTATTTACGGGCGACGTTTTCCTCCTATGGATTACTATGGTCAATTTCGGGGCTTCCGATTCCACGAGTCAACCGTTCAACGGAATCGAAATCGTAAATTTTGCAAAATTTAAGGGCTTATCTGTCTTAGGGCCTTTATGGCACCGGGACATTTCAGGAGAAGAGTGGATTGCGAGAAAGAGAAGAGAACAATAGGCGTGTCTATATTTCTATATAGGTAGTGTGACGCGAACCTGTGTGCTATTCGTGGAAAGATGGATCGAAATAGGGAAAGACAAAGAGGGAAGAGAGCAGAAAAGTTGAAGACTAGCGTAGGGAATAATAGATAAGTTGATACAAGTACAACCGTTTGCTTGGGACTACCACGCCTTTGCTATTATCGGCCCGCTTTAACATGTTGACTGCCAAGCGTATTTTACTATATTAAAACCGCAACGGGATGAAGTACTACAGAATATGACTCAATTGTGCAAAATGAAAATAATGCGAAGGTATCGGAGACCAAAGAATTGAATCACTATTTTATATTAATTGCATTTTCAAAATTATAAATGCGACCGATTGGGTATTTTTTGAATTTTTCGTGAGACCTTTTGCGTCGGTCACCGATGACCACCATGGCAGTCAAAGTGTTAAATTTGCCCGGTACAAAACACGTTGCATATTAACTTCCCACAATATTAATGTCACAGCCCACATTTTTAATCACACAAAATGTTTCTTCGTTACAGAGCTTAAGTAATTATTCGAAATATTGTTTGACTGACGCACGACATCGTAACATAACTTATACTAGACACGGCTCACTGTTTAACAGAATGAAAGTTACGGGGAAAAAATATTTGATTATACGATCATTTTGTAGCGTACGTAAAAGTAGCTTGAAAATGAAAACCCGCTGACTCAAGCGCCAATCCTCGGCGGGTAAAAAGATCCGCGAAACTGGCCATACGTTAATGCAAATGGGGTCGTTGGTGGGCCGATCCGATTACCGCGCTAAGTCCCCCACGTCCGTAAAAGCGGCAAAATTATAGCGGCATTCTCTAGTCGATCGGCAATATCGAGGCAATGGAGCACGTGATTTCGCGCGTGCTTTCACGGGAAATTGTTAAACCTGCGCGACTGCGTACACTCCGCGCGTGCTCGTTTTTCAGCTACTTTCGCCCAGGGGACGTTATCTCTTCCTCACGAAGCAATTTTCCGGCCAGGAGTTACGCCGGATTATCGCTTGACAATTAAAACTTACCCGCACAGCGATGCCGATGCACGAGTTTATCCTAGTCAAACAAATACGTGTTGCGCGGTTCTATCGTTAAGATGTATACACTTTTTCCTTGATCTTTGGAAAACTGATCATGACGTCAAAATTATATGTGTTAAATACGAAGTGTTTGGAATAGAAGTCGAAGCAACCGTTGCAACTAAATTACGAACTTACAACCATACTACATGTACATATATTATAATATGCATACGTTCAACCATCTATGAACACATAAAAAAAGCTGTTATATTTTGAGAAAATCGTAGCAACTATCCGAAAACTGGTCGCAATTTCTATACACCGGCGAAACTCACTGCGCGAAGGGATAAAGAGTGGGGGAGGGAGGACGTCGATGGGCTCTCTCAGGAACTTTATCGTTCGAGGCAACTTAAAGGAGTCCAAAGCACTTCGAAGGCATTACTCTGGCGCACTTACTCGGGACACGTAATGCCGGGAGTGCGGATTTGTTGCAGTGACACGCTTTCTGCATTACCCTGGATGCCGACTACCCCGTTTCCTGTCCTCTGGCCTCCATCTCTCTGGCAATCCGACACTCTTGCATTCACCTGACGTGGGATAACGCTAACTTTCTCCATAACTAGATGCGCGCATATGTTTACATTATTTTATAGACGTATTATACCGCTCCCTTCTGGACTACTTATATATACTTTGCATGCTGATTGAACGGTACGGGACTAATATAATATTACTTACATGCGTATGTGGTTCTGAGTGGAGGCTAATTAGGTTTTTGCTTTTGATACATGGTGTGCTAATGGTATCGTTTCTGCTGATTTTTGACAGATTTTCTTATCTAACCTTTTGCACGCGACATTTTCGTTACGAAGATACGGTGAGCGCGAAGCAATTCTACATGTAAATCTGTTTTAAATCATCACCTTAGGTATCTGTTCAGTATGCGTTTATAGATATAGACAAATAACTTGAATAGTTTTTATCAATATCGTTACTTTCAGTCTATCTAGTGGAAATAATGACACAATTCAAAGCAAATAACATTCTACTACAGTATCGAAACGTTAAATACGGTGGAATATTTCTTTCACCAATTATGATATTTTATTGCATTACAGGGATTGTTCCCATTATGAAATACAAGAATAAATAGACAAAACACGAACTGTGTTGCTCAAACTCGACAACGTAATCGTGAGATAAAGCGGGATAAAGTGCTATGGACTAATTTGATATCTACGTTTATGCGCTTAAACTTTGTAACTGCTGGTTGTCTCCAGCAGGTAAAGTATGATATATGACCTGCCGGAAAGTAGCTAATGTAATTTGAATTGCGGTCCTTTTTAGGGCCGCGCTTACCACGGGATAAGATGAAATATTCCGATGCGTCCATTATCTGACGCGCGTGTTGATGATACGTAACACATTTCTCGTGGAAGTTGCTTTATTGCAACAGGATGCAGTACATTAATATCAATATTTTGTGAACAAAGTTTGACAGAGTCAAACTGTACGTGTTTGTTGCTTACATTATAACAGGTAAATGTTTAAAGAGGTTATGGGCTTTACCTTAGTTTTCCTTCTATACAGCATGTACTGTGTTAAATGTAGTGTAAGTTGAAATTCATTAATGAACAGTAGCATCGAATCAACAAGTTGCACCATTTATATTTTTATAAAGAAAGAAAAACTCTGAATATTAAAAGATGCGAAAAGCAGCCGATTCTTAAATTTCGTTATTGATGTATACTCTTAATTAAAACAAAAGTTCCCAACGGAAGAATATTTAATCAAACACTTACTCTCCCGCCGAATGTTTTTGTAAGCGAATATCACCGCTAATCCAATAACAATTTGTAATAAATCCTCACTTTCCGCTAGAGAAAAACTTACAAAAAGATCCGAGCTAGGTATACTTGCAGTTGAATAAACAATTACATAACAGCAATTCTCTAGGAAACCGTTGCACATTTAGTCGTGCTGTTTACGGTCATTCCGGATAAATCGAGAAATTTAAGAGCGAAAGTTGCCGAAAGTAGCGACAGAAGGTGCAAGCAGTCAAAAGGTCGACAAGTGAATGGCACAGCTGCTTGTCTGACATGGCGAGCGGTTTCGCTACTTGCCAAAGTCGTTATTCCGAAGCAAGTAGATATGTCGGACTTTGCACGGGCAGCCATGGGAAACCGCCGACACACCACGCTTAACAGTTCACACGCTGCACGCCGACAGCTTCCAAAGTATAATCGGCCGGCACTCGCAACCCGAAATTGTCCCAAGGAGTTCTACAGCTAATGGTGTCAAGTTCGCTGCGGCTAATGTCCCTCGTAAATACGTCCGCGGTAAAATTAAGGGGACTACCCGAATAGTGGCGATTTAGTTATGTTTCGTTATCATAGCTAATGTTGCCAAAAATGTTATTAAGGTTTTGTTGAATTCAGTGGCACTTTGATCTCTCGATTCTGCATGTAATCGATGTGTTACATGATGTTCCTGTGTATCTTTTATATCTGGATTTACACGTTTTACGGTTTTACACGGAATATATATCTCACATTCAGTAATAACACGGACGCATCCTGACACGTAACGTTTTCCTCATTTTTCCTAGCTTTATTTGCACCTAAATTAAATCTCGGATGAGTGGAATAACTGCCGCAATGAAAGTCGTGTCTGACGTGAAGTGTCGCGTGACCCGTTTTCGCTTTCAGTATTCAACAGTTTCGACCAAGGTTTTGAATGAACGTGTTACTCACGTTTATGAAGATGTTATTCTATGTAATTCTTTAATGAATATCAGCGCCTCGGCACGGTTCCAGCTAACGTTTATGGTTCCATATTGAAGAATATGTGAACGGTGAACGATAGGGGACAGGGGAAAATATCGTACGAGAACTGCAAGTGTTACGGTAGGTTACACGGCAGACGAGAAAGAAATATATAATAAGAAAACAAAAATAGGAGAGAGGAAAGGCCACGCTGTACAAAGGCAAAGGAAAGGAAACGCATAGTACGGAAAGACAAAAGACAGAAAAAGAGAGTAAAGGTACGAAGAGACAGAAACGAACAGGCAGCAAAATAAAGCAGGAAACAAGGAAAGTAATGCCCTGAGAAGGCAAACGACAAAAAGAAGAATGACAAACGAGTACAATAGAAAGAAAATGTGAGAAAATGCAGGTCACTTCGTGAGAGGTACAAAATAAGAAAAATAATAAAAAAACATGCAAGAGTGATGGGACACGCAGATAAAATGACAGACTATTCAATGCCGGGAGAACGCAAACCATGCTGGATCTACCTGTAAATTAAAGCTAGGCTCTGAATACAAAGAGCGCTAAATAGCAAACGAAAACAAAGAGGAGAAATAAGCAGCTGCAGATCCCTAAGCAAGAAAATTCGCATCATATGAAGTCGAAAATCGACATTTAGCCAAACAATCTGCCGACAAGCACAGAACAGCATGTGAAAGAAGAACCTCATAGTAAGCACACAAAATAAACTGAGCCATGAATAAAAATTGCAATACGACGAAAAGAAAAGGAAAACATCATCAAAGAGGACCTGAAATAAATAAAACGAAGAATGGATTGACGTGGCGGTGGAAGAAGCAGAGGAGGATGACACCGACGACGACGACGACGACGAAAAGAAAGAAGAGGAAAGACATTGACGAGACCGAGACGAAAGAAAATGGCTGGGGACGGAAATAAACGAGGTAAACGGCGAGTCATCGGAAAGAAGATTAATGCAGGCTCGTCAAGTGTCTCGCGGTTGCCGGGAGAACGGCGTTGTTCCTTGATAAGGGTATGACGAAAAAGGAGAACGCCAAGGAGCAAGAAGAAAACGTAGAATAGAAAGTGGAGGAAGGAGAACGGTGAAGCCAAAGAACGGTACCGCTCTCTGAAGATTGAAAGACGACAAGAAAGGAGTCAGAATGAAAAACATCGCTGTGCGATTCCTCACGGTAACGTCGGATTTCGAACGCCTTAAATCCCCTTCGTTTTTCACTTTCAACCCCCCGTAGGGTAAGGCACTTCGTGATCGTCATCTCAAGTAAAATCCGGCAAAATATGGCCCTCTGTAAAGAATGTACAGTTAAGCAACATTTTCTCGTTCTCGGTACTTGGAGTGAGGAGATCCTTGTGAAATCCGAAGGTGTTTGAGTAATTTTTTATTTGGAACCTGGGTGCGGGTTAGATGTTTGTAAACTTCTTTTCATCCATTTTCGTTTTCGAAAGGGTATTTTGATCCAAAACGCGTATTTTGATCCAAGTTGTCCATTTTTGACAATATGTCAGAAGTTATTAGGAATTTCAAGGTGCGCTTTGTTCTTTCCTGAAACATTTTCCATCCCCTTTGGTATACTAAAAGTGCGATTAAATCAGAAAACCGTCATTTTTTTCATATCTTTAACAAATGGTACATATCTTTACGCTCTTTCACATGGAGCTACTAAATTTGAGCTATCTCACATTTTTTTGCACATTTTTTAAAAAAATGTTAACATCGGGAGAAACAAAAATGTTAACATTTTTCGCTTATTTTCCATCCATTTAGACTCATATTTCGGCATTTTTCTATATATCTTTGGTCATATCTTAGGAAGTATTTTATATTTTGTGGTGCTGTACGCGTTTCTCTGGCTTATTTAATTCCCCCTTTTATTTATTAAAAGACCAAGTCAAGTGGTACAGTCATAATTTGTGGACATATAGAAATACGTGGTTTATCCATGTTTTTCTCATCATTTTTCGTCTGTTTTTGACCGCATCTTGGAAAATATTTGGAATTTTTCGGTGCGATTACGATTTTTCTGAGTTTCTTTGTATCCCGTTGCAGTTACCAAAAGGGGAAAATGTTCAGACGACTTTTATTTAATTCTTACCCTTTCCTTGGCGTAATTTTCACAATTTCTCGCACATTTTTGGCTATATCTCGGAAACTATTTCGAATTTTTTAGTGCTGTTACATTTTTTGCAAGTCTCTTTATACCCCCTTTCATTTGGCACAATTACAAGTCGATTGTCAGAGTTTTCATTTTTGACCCTATTTTCAAGCTCGTTTTTCGCTATTTTTTCACACATTTTTGGCTATATCTCCGGAACTATTGCGAATTTCGGACTGCGGCTTGCATTTTTCCGAGTCATTTTGGACCCCCTTTGATATGTTACAATTGCAACAAAATCGGTGACCCATCGATTTTTCGCAAAAGTGGCAAGGGGTAAACCTTAAGATTTTTACGATTTCTTCAAGGCCATGTCACGTTTAAACTAATGATCGAAACCTATAGGTAATACAGGTTTTCTTAAAGCTCTTCGGACACACTTTCACGTGGGACTATTCCTCATTAACAATTTTGAAAAATTTTTTTTTTGCTTTCTTAAAACCGTCGTATCTCGGAAACTATGAGAAGTTCAGCGCGCGGAAAGTGATCTATCTTCAGGGCAAATTACCCTCTATCGAACGGTATCGGTCCGAAACAGAAATAAAATTTGACATTTTTCGCGAATTTTCGCGTATTTTCGGCCTATTTTTCGTCATTTTTCCGGTTACTTTAATTTATAACTCGGACAATATTGCGAATTTTGGGGTGCGGTTTGTGTTTCCTGGAGCCTCCATCGACCCCCTTTCATTTCGTATACAGGGACAAGTCGAATCGTTTACTTTCAGCTGGTAGTCATTAAAAAAAACCGTTTTCTCTCCATGGATTTTCCGACTTTTTCGTCTATTTTCAGCCATATTTCGGAATTTGTTTCGTGTTTTTGTAATATACGCTCAGCCAATAAAGAAACGTTCATATTTGAACGCCCCTGATAATAGTACGACAGTTTGCACAAATGAGATACACGTCGCGTTTCAATTGTGTAAGATTATACATAACTGTTTTGAAACTATGATTAATTACAATATTGTATTTAGATATGTACAGCGCATTCGCGGTGTTTCAGTTACAGAACATTGAAAAAGTAATAGTTACAGCAGCACGTTGTAGTACATTTTCAGGCTTTCCAGTGCATTTGAACAGGAAAAACGTATAACACATATAACGTATAACATGCAGGAAGCGCTTGTCATACTGACAGTTGATATCAGAATTTCCCGAATGACACGTGTCAAACAGAACGAAAATGTCGAATTGTACGTTGTCGCGTCAATTCTTTCGTCGCACTGCCATCGCGAGAATCTATCTTCCGAAATAAATATCAATCTCCCTGGTATTGACGCGCCTCCGTGTTTGAAACATTGTGCCGGCAATATTAGAGATTACATAGTCCGTTATTACGTGACACGTATCACTCAGCGTTGCGTACTTCCGTGCACAACGTAATCGTATGCTAAACAGATTCATAGGATAAGGCCGCTATATGCATAATTAAGCTAGAACAGTTGAGAACAATGCGGTATTTCTAAAGTCGATGACGCAAACGTTTGCGTGATAGCATCCACCGCTGTGTTTCTAAGCGACTAGATAACGTTTATTTATTTATTTACGAGGATGCTCCTCGTGTATAATACATACGAACTTAAACAGTAGGGGCGTAGAAATAGTGGTTTTCAACGGATTTCAAGACTAGAGTAGATAGACGTTCGTAAGAATATATCCTGGTCCATGAGGTTTAATATTTTTAATCTTTTCCATCCAGTGTAAGCAAACCATCTGTCAGTGTTTTGTTAAATTATTATAAGACAAAGTGATGCTTGCGAAAATAATATGGAATATAATAGCTTAGAATGTTAGTTTAGAGACTGCTTGAAGTATTTTATTTAATATGCACGTGTTTCGAGTCTATTAGTATGACACCGAAAATTTAAGTCTGTAACATCATTGTGTCGGTGGAAAGACACACTCACCAAGCATAACAATCGTCTGAAGCGACGTTAAATATGTTCAAAGTCCTTTAATGGAAAAGTAAACGCACATACGCTTTATCAACTCGCGCCATAAAGTTTCAGTTTCGAAGAAAATTGATTTGAAACCGTTTTTACTTGAAACCGTGAGAAAACAACGTTCAGCATTTCGTCGACCATAAGTTTATGATTTTTTTATTTCTGTGATTACCAAAGTTTATAAACATTCCGACAAATATCAATCGAACTAATGCATTTTTCAAAGCTTCCGCAAAAAAGATATGTAGGCGCAGATGTAATTGTTATATTTTCATTTTGCAAATACACGTTAACCCCATGCATGCGTGTGTCTTTTTAATCGACGCTTTGTGCTCGTCAGCTTCCATTAGTAAAAGTGAAAAATAGTCGAAACGTGTGTAAAAAATGCATTTCAGTTAAATGCATTCAGGAGGTACGGATTCTGGTCAAATCGTGCCGCGACAGAAAGGGGATTTATATGAAAGCGCCAATTTCGTTTTCCGGGCGGAACATTTCATGCGAAAACAACCGATCCCCGTTGAAATCGCGTTCACTTAACGTCAATCGAAAAAGGTCACAAGATAAGTTGTGCAATTGCCCACAATTTAAGAAATTAAGTAACCTGAATAAAAAAACGTATAGTTTTAGTAAGAAAAACATTTCTCAATTCTTTATCGAAATCGTTCTGGCTGGGATTAATTAGAAACTATAAAATACCATTTTTTAAACTCTGCTAGCGTTAATAAAAGTTTTTTAATGGCAGTGATACACCAATATTACTCATCAACGGTCGGCAGAATTTCGTATTTCATTAACTCATATCTGCCCCACGTAATATTAATAACACGCCTTGTTAAATAAAACTTCGCAAGCTCTATAGATCAGGCTTTGTTGTTACGTTAAAGTACTGAATAAACCTGAAAAAATATGTGCGAATTGGTCTCATTACATGCATAGAAGTATCTCCTGTTCATGCGTCGCTAAACATTGTATAATACGGTTCAATAATTTGTTTTGAAGCTGTAACTATCGGGTATTGGCATGGTGTCAGGTATTAGGTAACTTGGTTTAAAGCGTTGAACGGAAAGTGGCCGACTTCGAGCAAGAAGTAACAAAGAAACGGAGAAAAAATACGAAGGGGACAAAACGAATAAGAAGGGAAGGTAAAGTTGTGCCTGAAGTAACGCTCGGAACTTCATCTCCCATCTGAGACGCGAGCCGAAAGCAAAGTTTCCATATTACTTGCCGCTTCGGAGACACTCCCATAACGAAGCCGATCGATTCTAAACTTATACGGACCCACGGTGAACGATACAAGAAGCGACTTAAAGATCGGCACATTGTTAAGTTTACGGTTCGTACTTCCGTCCGGAAAATGTCGGGCTAATGGGACTATACGAGTTTAAGGTCAATATATTCATTGTTCAGGTTCGAAGGTTAGCTTCTTTTTTCTAATTTTTGCCCAAGGAAACCATATGCAAGCAAGATTTTACATTGGCGTTTTACAATTTTTATAATTACACATGCTCCCTATTTTATAATTTTAAAATTAGACATGCGTCCGAAAAGTGTTAAACAAATGAAACACCATTTACCACTTTTTAGTCCTATCAGATCAAGTGTCGAAGTGAGCCGGACATACCATGCGGGGGGGGGGGGGGCGTACAGATGCTCATGAGAACCTTTTCAGCAAGGCATTATGGCCGGCGGATATTTATGATTCGAAGGAAGAGGATCTCCGGAAATCCTGCACGAGACGCTATCCCATCTTATCCCAGCATGCTATCCTATCTAGTCTTCCGTAATCCCTATTGGATCTGCCAGGCTTGATAAAGGAAAACCGTATGGCACATCGTCCGACTTCGCCGACGCTCGTGCTCTTCTCCATTTCACAATTCCTTTCTCTCTCCCCACTCGACAGACGCGATTTTGATGGCGGTTTCACCCCTCGGATATCCCATGGACTCTCGCTTTGCGTGCCTCGAAAGCTCACAGCTGTTCTCGAAAGAATTTGGCGGTGAGTGCAAAATCATAGCGGGAGGACCGATCCACGCATGCGTACCTTGCTTTCGAATGATAGAGGTTGAACAACAGTAGTTCTGCAGGTGTTAACCGTGTAACTCGGGTGAAGAAACGGTATTTGGTGAGACAATTTTAACGAGAATTTAAATCTTTGCCTCGCGGTCGTATCCCAGATACTTTATACTCACAATCGTAGAAATTTAATTTGAAGGAACTGAGTAGGGGAATAGGATCTTTAGGTCTAGGATTATCAGAAAGGAGAGGAAACGTTTATTATATTTGTGAATGTGAGTTACGGTCGTCGGACAATGGTCGGATTTAGATCGCATTTAATAATAAGTGAAAAGTCTTAAGTTTTTAACCCTTACTAACGTACTAATAGTTACTACCGGTGATTAGAGTCACTCGTTAAAATTGCACATTATTTCCAGAATAACGGACTTTATTCTGTTTTCATACTGTAACTGCATATACGCGGCAAAATCCGCTGTATCGAAAGGGTTAGCAGAAAGCCTCCTACTGATTATCGATGCATTTGATATTGGCGGGATACATTCATTATTAGTTAAACTTGAAAAAAAATGCATGCAGCCGTGCAGCATCGGAAAAGGACAAAAAGAGGCTCTGTATGTGTTGGAAACATTCGCAAGTACTGTTTTGAAAATATAACGCATGCCAGGAGGGGAAAAGCCATCCTTGCATGCCCTACATTTCAATGGACGCTCTTGGAATCCACTTTCTTTGCGATGAGGTTATTTCGTGTGAAGAAATTGCGGATAAACATAGCCGTCGCTGCGAAAATATGAAGTCCGCCCGATCGTAGAATTTTTAGCAGAAACGAAAATTGTCTTCTTCTGTGCAGGGTGTCAGGGGTATAAATATCTCGATATGCTGCACTGTGTTCAAATTAACATTTAACGGTAGGAACGATGTGAAAAAATTCTTAGAGGGTACAAGATACAATTTTGTTATTTGAAATATTCGTTTCACCGAGAATATATTTGCGCATATATTTGTGGCGTATTCTTCTTCACTGTGGAATAAGGAAAAGCAAACTGAATAGTGTCACAGAATCGATAAAAGCTTCCCAAAGAAGAAGAAGACATGTCACGCGCTCCTTTCAAGAAGAAGAAACTATGCTGTTTCAATTATACATCGATCGAAAGAAACGTAAGAAGCACCAGAAAAAATGAAGACGTGCTTTTCAACGCGGAACGAAAAAATGAATAAAGTGGCACAAACACAAATCTCCAAAGAACTATACCGTTCATATATGACCCTATATATATTGAACCACACCAGCATGTATCGTATCGACGCAAAAACGCACACGAAAAGGAACGAAAAATAAAACCCGAATGTCAGAAGCCCAAACAGTGGAATTAGCCATCGAAACAGGCTCCTGAAAGACGTAACAAAACGTGCGAAGCAAGACGAAGAAAGATGCGGGCAACGAACGAGGGAGGGTAAAAGAGTAGAAGACGGAAAGGAAGAAATAAACGAGAGCAACTATCCGATTAAAAGTTTGAACAGGTAGCTACCAGCCGCGGCAAAGTGACGTTCACGCGTCCTGGTAATGGATTTTAGAGTACCGCGCTGAGCAAATGGACGATGGGGGTTTCGTGAATTTTTACAACGATCTCTATGTTCCGGTTATCGGGTGAAACAAGTACGTCCACATTCTGCCAACTTCTGCGCGAGCGGTGTGAACCGCATTCGACGTACTGAATCTAGGAAAGGTTTGGGAACGGTTTGGGAAAGGTTTGGGTATGGTTTGGGTTCGGAAAAGGGATGTGAGAATGGATTCGCTGCACACCGACGCTTCTGCAGATCCTTAACCGGGCTCGTGTAGGGAACCTGTAACCACAATGCAGCGTTGGTACGTGTACTCATTCTGCATAGCTGGCGGTGCTTCTGTTTATTTTATTTCGTGGAATAGACTGGAGATCGAAAACGTTTTCATAAGGCATGGCCAATTAGCCTTTGTTCGCGGTGGCTGTAGTGTTAGTCGAATTGAATGCAAGCATGTAGCCCCAATTACATACACACGTGCTTGGATATGAAAGTAATATGTATTGTTTGCGTTTTCGTTGTTCACAAAGATCAACAAGACGGTGTTCAAAAAGGTCGGTGAAAACAGCGGATACGAGTTATGTAAAATGTGGGTATGCAGTCCGAACTCACGCGCGAAGGTGTGTGTTTGGAACAGATTATCGAGTTTGCAAAGTAAAGAAATACGTCCAATAACGATATAGCGTTAATTGGATTCAAGATAAGCGTGTAGCCACGGTTATACACACACTCGCTTGAACATGAAGGTAACATGTATTATTTGCGTTTTGTTATTCAGAAAGATCAACAAGTGCACAAAAAATGTCGATGAATAAATTCATTGGATTGCAAGAAAGATCGCACATGAGCATTTCGTTAGATTTTAATTTGTCGTAGCACAAACGGTGAAACTCTCACTTGCTTCTCCATTTGACAAAACGGCTTGCTCGTCGTTGTGACAAACGACATTTTGCGCAGTCTTACGATGCCGTTATCTCTCGCATCACGTTTGCCCCGGACAAAAATGTTCCCGACTATTAGACCATTGTTGAACCATGAAAAACGGCGCTGCCTGAAAGGCGAACTCGCTTGAAATGCCCGCAAAGTCGTTGCCGGGAATAAAATTCTTCTGGAAGCTAAAGGCGGTACAATAAAGGCTGTAATTGTTATGGTCCGCAATTTCTTTTAGACAGTACAATCGGCGCTTGTGCACGGGAGCATGATGCGCTCGTCGCATCGAAAAATTTTCCGTTAAAATGTTCAGCACTTTGTGTTTTGTCATATAATCTCGTGCACATGCGCGGTTCTTGCTTCTTCAACATATTTATAATAATATCTAGGTTCGTTAATGACATCTATCCACCATAGAAATATTTCGAATTTATATATTTATTATATATTTTGCCAAATAACACTTCATATATTTTGCGCATTATTAATACCAAGGTTCACTCTACGCTTGATCCAAATTTAATTAAACTTGCGTTCTGTTCAGATTGTCAAATTGTAGTCTGCAATATTTCAAATTCAATTTTTCTGTCGAATATTACTTCTTTCCGTATTTACGTAATGTCTCAGGTATGTAAATGATACATAAAGACACGATTTAAAACAATGCAAACGAAAAATTGTAAAGCAGACGGGGAGACAAATTTATAACGCCCGAATGAATGTAGAGATAGATTCGACAAATGACGACAAATCGGTATGCAAATGTCGCACCGCAAAGACACCAAACGCCTTGCGCTGAAAGAAAAAAAAATTCCGCGTGGACTTCCGTTTCCTTTCAAGCAAATTAATAGAATCCACTGTCATCACCGGTGATCACGCAATTCAACGCGGAAAGCGTAATTCGAAGGTGCCGAGCAGAAAAACGAATCGATTCTGTAACGAGGAAATCGTGAAAGATAAGAGCTTTCTCCTGAGACAATTCGCGTTGATCGTTCCCCACGTACCTTCCCCCATCACGTTTTTCTTACTCGCTTCCGCTATTCTCCATCTGATCGTCCCAGCCAATGCACGATTCGGCTCTACCCTTTTTACGAGCGGACCGGATAGAGTTCAGGTCCTCCGTAGGCATCCCTCGGCGTAATTCTTCTTTTTCCTCATATACACCACCAATCATGATTATTCGAAAGACAGTATTTTCTGGATTACCTCTTAATTCGTGGATCAAGTTTATTCGAGTTGCATAGGAAAAACATTTCTCCACATTTCAATAACAGTATACGCTGCTTTTAAGACGTTCGCTTTTTAGCTACCGGATGGAGGCCGCGCCTTTTTTCATCTTGTTGGCAGCGAACGCAAACGATAAATTTACTTAAGTAATTAAGGAATATAAAACCTTTTTTTGGTTGAAAATGCTTGACTATAGAATTTTATTACTGTAACTCTCGACATCTTTCAGGGTCACTGGTCTTCTTTTGGAATCTATAAAAGTGCACGTGTGTTGTAAAATTTTGTTTCCCTAAAAAATTTGCGTGCAAAGTAGAAAAAAAATGTATTCTTCTTCCTTTCATTTGATATTTTTATCGTCGTTCATACAGATAGTAATTATGTTAATCACTCTTCTATTTCATCGCTTTGCACATTACTTTCATCAATTTGGAAATAGCATGTCTGGTGTTATAAATCTCTTTATAAGGTTTACATAGTGTGCGTAAGTGCGGATGTGGGAGAGCACTTGCGTTTCAGTCTATTGCCTGTGTGGCAACATTTTGTAACATACACAAATTCTTTCTAGACTTCTGCACAGGGAACCCACAACATTGTCATACGCATGCATTTTCGACCAAAAAAGGCTTCATATTCCTTACTTATTTAAGTGAATTATAACGTGGTATAATTATAATAAGATCGATCCGATAAGATGACGCAGAACACGTTATCGATAACTTATGAAGAAGCACGGCTCTATATAGGAAGAAGAAGGTTGTGTAAGAGTGAGCGAGGGAGAAGAACGACGATCAATAAACCGCAGGTGATTTGACGGGAGAGGAAAATAGGGATGGCGTGTTTCGCCCGTCTAACGAATAGTCCTGGATTAAGATTAATAATGAGAAGTGGCGTGGACGTCAGTGTAGCTGTAATTAATGATTGGCAGTCGGTCGTCCCGTGCCACCTCGACACCCCTAGGACCTTTCTCTCCTGACTGGACCGTCCGTCCATCTTCTGCGGCGAGAGATCGTGACGGGGACCATCGAACTACCGAGTCGAACAATAAATCTTACGACAAACGCGTCTTTTATTTCTGTATACCCAGTTTTGCTTCACTGAACGTACTGATTATTGTTCCTTTAAATATCACGCGTGATATCTCAAATCTTGCTTGAAAATTGTGCGTAGGCATTTTTAATGTGGAGACCACTACTTTATTAGAGCGAGAAAAAATTCAAAGGTTAAGTAACACGTGTACGACTGCTCGGCTGAGCTATGATTGACTTTCTTTACTCGCCCACATACATACGCGCACAGCCACGCACTTTAGTTATACATCAAACTAAGTTAAAACATTCTATACTTTGTGACGCCACTAGATTTACTTCATAAATAGGAATTGGCAAGTTAAAATGAGAAAATTAACGAAACTGGAAATGTGCAAATTTTTATTTATTTCACGTTCTACAAATGTTGTAGTTGACTTTATAGAGGTTTGGCAGACAACACTAAGATTAACATTGATGGATTTATAAACGTAAACAGGAATGCGATTCCATCCAGAAACAAGGAAAAATATCCATTTTTTGCGAGAAAAAAGTCGTCCTATCGGATCACGATATGCTCTCATCCAAGCTACTATACAGGCCGTCTACGTAACAAATTCCCGGCCCGCCGAGACGTGAAGCGGAGTTTGTAAAAATAAGAAACGTCCCGGCTCGTATCCGATACGCTTCGTGCGCACCAGCTGAATAATGCAACGGACTCTCTTTCGGATCACGGAGGCCATGCGCCTTCCGGTATCCACCCACTCCCTCCGTTCAACCCCTCGAGCCTCCCACTCTCGAAACTCACGTCTTTTTGCGACCGGCCCGACACGTTGCGAGCGTCAAAAGTCGTGAAAGATCCCGGAAGGCTCGTACAAAATTGATTCGACACATGGATTTCGTCATAAGAGATGTACCTTCCGAACATTGACGCTTCGGCACGCGAGGCGGAATGCATAAGTGGAGATAAACTCGCTTTCTGTAACGCAAGTTTTATGGGCGGAAGGGGGCGAGAAAGAAAGAGTCGGAGGAGAGATGCAGAGAAATATCGACGTTCTTTACGGTTTCTTCACTACGAAACGCTCCGAAAATGTAGCTGAGTTCGATGCGACGAATTTATGGTTGACATGAATTTCGTATATTTAAAAGAACAACGCCGATACAACGGGCTTTCGTGATTTCATGTAAAATATTTCAATCTATAAACATGTATTGATATTTTAATATTAGCACTAAATCATTTTAATAATAACTATAGTAAAATCGCGTTTGTTTTTAAAGACTGATATGTAAGTAACTTTTATAGGTATGCGAATAACTTTTCTCTAAAAGTCGTCCGATTCGATATGCAACCAGAAATTTTTGCTTAAAACTATTGGAACACCAACACTTAACTACTATACACCCACACTCTGTACTGTGTTAAATTCATCCTGCAATTCGCTCAAGAGACATTTGCCGCCAAAATGTAAAGGTGCATAACGCGCCACCTACGATAGGATGCAGATGCGATATCATCGCAGAGCGCAGCAATACAGTTTAGGAGAATAAAAGGGCCATGAAAAAGAAAGATGAAGTGCGGAGAATTCGGTGTTTACTCACAATGTCGGCGTTCTGCCAGATATCACGCGTGCGCATTCTTTCGCGGAGTTCATAACTCTCTACACTCAGTCGATGACAGGAATTCTTCCGTACGCGAGAGAAATTCCTGAACCGTTTTTGTCAAACGTACGTATGACTGAAAACGGAGCGACACGAGTAATCGTGGTGTTAGCAGCAACGCTTTTGGCGTTGTTGCTTGTCTTGCAGTTCTTGTGACTATGTAGATAAATACCTGTTTCAGTTCCTTATTCTGATGTTATGAACATGTGTAATTTCTTATACATTATTGTATATGAATAATACACATTTCATATTTTACTGTAATTTGAATAACTAACATACACACATCATTAACAATAATTGTATTTGATGTTAAGTATTATAGACTCCTGATGTGGGGCATAGCCATGCCAAAGCATTTAAAGTTCACATGAATATATTTTCAAATGATCAACCAAAAAAGAACTCTTTCCGCTATCCACTATTAGCAGGGCAAAACAATGCAAAACTGAAGACACCTAAAGTCATCTGTACTTGCTTCCGCATCCTTGTCGCCCGTTCCAGCTACATTTCCGAACCGGAAACGGAGCCTTTCACAGCGGCAGGAATGGTTCGAGTCAGCGATCAACTATTTACCAATTAATTAACGCGACTGCCGTCGAAACTTTCGCTATTAGACTGAATAATTGGTCCGGGATTAGCAAGTTTTACCGGGAGTGCCCGAGCTCCCGTGGGAAGAATAAGGGCTGCGGGAGGGTGAGAAAGCACTTGAACGGAAAGATCTCGCTCTCTTCTTGGCTCGAAACTTTCGTTCCGTGAGCGCGTTCGCATTCCCCGACGTGAATTCTCCGAATATTCGCGCGAGGAATGTCTTGCGACCGTCCGCGCGTGTGTAAACGTAATTGTTTCTAAGCAGCGTGAAAATACCCGAAGAAATGGCGGTAATTCCGAAGGCGGAGAGTCGGAGAAGCGAAGGAACGATACAAGGAACGATCGACGGGAATGCAACACTTTCAATACATTCCCCATTCCATTCTTTCAGGTCGCCGCTGTAACATTTTTCGCTCGAAAATGAAATTAAATCCACGGTTCTAAAAAGTGGAAAACTATACTAATTAAAACAACCGCAAAAAAATGAAATTCGTTAACTCAACGATATGTACAAAGCGATTTTATTTGAGAAGCTGTGGTGTCCGAATATCAAAGCGAGACGCTGCATCCTATTAGTAAAATGAAGTGATGAAGTTTTATATTGGAGGTATTGATTATGAAGAGATTGACACGGTCAAAGTAAGATCGCGTGCGAAAAAAGAGATTCTCGATTTCGTCGTTGTCGCAATCGTCATCATTGTCGCTCGTTCGTTCTGACATCGTGTTGGGTCGCACAAAGGAAGGTGCCGAATGATAAAGAGGGGCAGAGGCCGCGGGGCACAAAGTGTTTCGCGGTCTCGCAAAACGAACAACTCGTTAACGGTGCCCATCCAATTAGCCGAATTGCTCGGAGTGCCGTCCGATTTTCGAGTGAGAGAATGCTTCTAGAGAATGTTCCTCTAGAATCGTCTTTTATCGCTTTTATATCTCTTCAGGGTTGCATTTGTTCCGCGATCGCTCAATTCGTTTTTTTCCTAAAAGAAAATGAGAAAGAGCGTCGGGAAGGTTTTTATACTTGTAGCATGTGGGTTATTTTGTTTTCGTGAATGCATTGCATGGTACGGTACCGTAAATGATCGAATGGCAGTATAGGTAATATTATATATGAGTGCACTTGCTGTAGTTATTACCACAATAAGTTTGTGTAAACCTAGTCTATACAATTTTGCAGTCAAATTTACATTTACTTCAATTGTCCGCCATTACAGCCACTTATTTAGAATATCTTTCCGCACGCTCAATTCAATTAACGAATTTCATAGGTGCGTATATTAATCGCACAATCAACTAATCATTGGGTAGGGATTGGGGGAATAAGACGAATGAATAATGATTCTCGTTCATCTCAGCTTTACTCAGGCTGATCCGCGAAGGGATTGCATTACGTATCATAACCAGAAGCTGCGCTTCTGAAGATTATCCGCGCAGAGGATCTACGTCCTGTACGCGAATTTCTATGTTGGAGTAATTTCCTGAGGGAAATCTTCATCTAGCCCGCGAGTTCTTCGCACATTAGTCAGCGTTTTTTGCCCACTCCGCACGCATATTTCTTCAAGTTGCCCGCAAGTTTCTAACTAAATTAACGCGTTGTCGACCACGATAATATACTTCCACTTAAAACTATGTCTGTCAACGAATTTCATTCAAACAATGTTACTATCTAGAAAAAATAGCGTGATATTCCCATTTTTAATTTTATAATATTTGTTTACCGTGTTACATTTGCAAAGTGAGTGCGAGTTTCTATTTAATATTTTCTGAAATGCTATTTATCTGCGGATGTACCTAAAACAGTTTATGAGACAATCAAGGTTGATCACATGAACCCGATGTACGCAAATATTTAAAGATATGATGGCAATGTAACGGGCGACCATTTTCAATTACGTTTAATATGTGAAATGCAATCAAATATGCCGCTTGCAGTCGGAATGATGGAATTATTACACTTCCGTTAATAAAATAGTTGCTTCAATTAAAATTATATTTTCATCTTCATTACCCGTGAATAAAATTTTATCTACACATTTGCCTTGAATAACGTTTCTCAATTATTTGACAACGTGCCTTTATCAAATTGACCCAAACTAAAACTTACATTTCATTACATTCAACGCACTTCTTTGGTTTTAATTGAACTTAGCCCATGTTAATGAATTTCTTGAATACAATTCATTCATAAACTCAATATAAATTTCTAATTATCCCGTAATTAATTGTTGCCGAACTGTTTAAAAACCCAACTTTCAACTTAAATTATTTCCGGTATACAATATATTACCCGATGAAAACAATATTTTCAGTACTTTACACTCTGCATTTCATTCCATGCGAGAACGTAGCACTAATTTTCTTTCTCGTTTTTTAATCCTTTTAAAGTATTTAAAATAATACACGTATTTATGATTGAAATGTGGAGTTTATTTGTTAACTCATCATGTTTCGGAACCACACGGGTTCCCACGTCAGGAGTATAATATTTATAATTGCGTTAGTGTATGTTGATTTTATTGTGTATACTATAGAATAAGTGTGGTTTCGAAATATGTCGGGTTAACAAATAAATTCCACATTTGAACCATAAAAATGGGTATCATTTAAAAAAACGTACCACTCTTTCGAACTGTGTACGATCACTAAACGAAACCGTCATTAGCTACCATGTAACGGCGCATCAATTATAGCACACCCCCTAAATCCATTGTTATCTCTCCGTCCGATCGCCTACGCTCGTTTACTTTCGTCGACACTTCTCACCCCTCCACCGCCCTTACCACGATTCTCCTCACTCGCGTCGTTGGAAACTTCTATTTTCGTTTTTCGACCGTTGATTCAACGACGGATCTTTTCAAGACGCAGAGGAAACGTGCGAGCGAGAAGGACCGTGAAAAGGCTCACTTTTTCCCGAAAAAAGCGGGAAGACTGACGAAAAAGTGAGAAAAAGTGGGTGCGACAGACGCCGTGAAAGATAGATAGAGGAATGCGAGGAGACAAAAGGCGAAAAAAAAGAAGAAGGCGAGAGGGGAAGAAACCGGGACGCCGAGGGAGAAAGGTCCTGAAGTAGTGGAATAAAAGAGAACCCGCTGAAAGAGGAAGCGGAGATGGTGGACAGTCGGACCCCTTCGGGATTCGAGGGCCGACAAGAATCAAAGAGCAGGAAAGTTTTGATGAAAAAGTTCCGTCAACGCTGTCGGAGTTGCGTAGAACGTCGACGGCGACTGAGGAGGATAAGGGAGGACAGTGACGGAGACGTGAGTGGGTGGAAAAGAACAAGGCGGATCAGCGTAAGGACGAATGAACAACATTTCGCTGTACAAAAGAGTAAAAGTGAGAGAACGCGTTCAGTCTGGGCAGTCGTAGGATTCATAAGGTAATGGGGAAAAAAAGCATTTGCCTATACCAGCTGCATTCACGAACCGGAAGCGGGACCTTTTAGAAAACGCGTTTAAAGTCGCTCTTTTCCATTCTATGCTCATAATAATATTACATTCTGTGATTTTTCGGCATAACGATTCGATGGCCATGAGTGAAGTACTGTTGGATCTGATGGGTTCTTTGAGATGTAAATTATCTCGGATATTAGGAACCGCAAAATGTGTTTTGGCTAGCTGGATGGAAACGAATAACATGGATCAGCACAAGAACTAATAAACAAAATTTGCCGATACAAAAGAGCAAAAGTGAGAGAACGCGTGGAGTCTGGATAATCGGTAGTTTGATTAAATCATCATTTTTTTCCTTTTATTAATCAGTAATACAATATTACCAGTTTCAAGTAAAAATGATAGGTGGAAGTATAGGAAGTCGCGATGCGGTAGAATAAAGGGTGATTATATAATCTAAAATCACTAGTTATTAGGTACAAGGATTGTAATAAGAGCGTGCCAGTAATGTTCGATAATCGTTACTTAGTTCCTACTAAAATGTCGATTACCGCGAGCATGCTATCTGCGGGAGCCCAGAGTACGTGGCTTTAATGACTTTACAATCGACACTCGCTGTAACAATAATACTAGTATTTTCGCTATCGAACAATTAAACCGACAGATACGTTATTTGCATGAATAATAAAATCACTGGAAATTTGCGCTCTTACACGCTAGTATTAGCTGACGATCCCGTATATACGTAATCTGTTATAGAATAGAACGTTAAAAGCAGGCATGTGTAATGAAATAAAAGATATATTAAGGATGTTTAAATTAGAAAGGTTAAATTATTTTAGATCCTTTGGTACAATAAAACATAGGTTGAAATGAGAACAACTGCTATCACTTGAATATCTGGAATGCATAAATCTTATACTACCGTCATTGTGGAGAACATATTCGTCGAAGTAAATTGTCTGCAATTAGGAACAATTACGGTCGATCACGGACTATAACGCTAATAACCCAGCACTTTCTAATTATTGCTGGGAAAAACATAGTACTAAAAGTAAAAATAACTCCTATCAATTGATGTGAAACGTTTCACTTGAATTCATTTATAGCGGAGTGCGTAGTTAATCAATAATATTTTTTGGTTAACCAAAATAAATGTGTTGATGTGACTTTTTTTCTTTAATAAAGTACTAACAAATAAACAGTCAAATTATATGGTCATACTATTAACTTGGTACAAAAAAAATACGTTTAACCATAAGTTATGAACTAATTGTAAATTAAAAAAAGAAGCCCTTTTTGGTTGACACTTGGAATTCACTTGAGAATTTTTATTCTTATAACTCTCTACATATTTCGCGGCATCAGAGGTCTAGAATAGTCAAAAATAAAAATTCTCAAGTGAATTCCAATTTTCAATCATTTGCTATAAATTTTTATTTCTAAAACTGTTTATATGTTCCGGGGCATCAGGTGTCTACGATAGCAAATATTAAGAATTCTCAAGTGAATTCCAATTTTCAACCATTTGCTATACATTTTTATTTCTAAAACTGTTTATATGTTTCAGGGCATCAGGTGCCTACGATAGCAAATATTAAGAATTCTTAAGTGAATTCCAATTTTAACCAAGAAGGGCCCTTTTTTTTATTATTTACGATTAGTAAGAAGGTAGAAAACAACACACCACTCGGTATAAACTATGAACGGGTAAACGCGAAATTAACGTTGAGCCGAATTGTGAGGAAAGGTGGAGGAAGATGTAACGATAATATAATTACATTAAAAACAGACATCGGAAAAGGTACGACTCGAGGCATGGTCGGAGGTATCGTCGGTGGCGGCGAAACGCGGCGAAAGAATCGCCCTAATTGCGAGATATATATTTTACGTTAGCGCGCAACGACCGCGTCCGGAGGCGCTCTAATTAATGCTATTAGCGGACGTTAACGCGTTACATCGTTACGGGAGATTTATGTTCGGCGTGAAGTAATTACAGCCGAGTATACCCTTGCCGTCCTGACTGAATCTTCCTTGTGTGTTGAGAAACCGGTAAATTAATATTTTCTTTGATGTCGTAGAACAATTTTCGACTAAGCGAAGAAGAGAAACAGTGAACAGAAAATTATTATAATGGATACATTATACTTGGTGCATCGTACATCATGTGCGAGGCCCTACCACACGAAAAACTATCTGCGATAATTATAAACGTTTTCGAACTTGAGCTTGCGCATATCCTGCTGATATCTAATAAACAATAAATATGAAACATAATAAAATGTGAATTTGTATGTCAGCAAACGAGATGTAAAAGCGAAAATACGAGTGACTCGGCGATGAGGAATCGAATGACATTGGAGGTTTTAGAAACGGCTCGTAAGTCAACTGACATCTAGAAATATCTTCGATCGAGTCAGTGCGACACACCACAGAACACCATCACTAACACTACCAACCCCACCGCCACCACCACTGCCACCACTACAGACTACCCCACTAAAACAGTCACGGTCGTTATGTCGTTAACGTCGTAACGTTATGTAAACGACTCATGAATCTCGAGTTCCTGGCGTATAAGCCATTCGTGTCAGTAAAACGTTACACGCGAGCAGCAGTTTGAACGTTACAGCTCGATCTTCTTTGACACGTTCTCAAGAGATATTCTCCGTCTCGTACTGGCGATCGATCAACTTTATTGATGCATTTCCTTTATTTCTGTATGTGCGGAATAGTTTACTATCCGCGGTACTATTCAACAGTTTACGCTTTACGGGGTATTTCTTCCAAGGTGTCATTAAATATTTTCATTGTTCCAAATTATGCGATAAGTAGCGCGGGAGAGAATTGTTTAACTTAAGCTTCTATGATGTTCGGATCATGGTGTCTTTTTTTTATCGGAACCGAAGTTTTCTTTCAACGTACGCAGCTAATGTAAAGTCAATATTAAGTAAAGCCTTATTTTCTCAGGATCAAATTTGTGTTACAATAACTATAATTTTGTACGCCTCATTTTTTACTAAAACGCAATTATGATATGACTTTTTAGCAATCGTTATTAAATTGGTTTGCGGTTTTTGTTCATCTTCTTAACTTAGTTTCAATGTATTATTTTTCCGATTGTACCGTGCACGATCATTTTAATTCTATATTTTGGATTAGTTACCTCTTACAGTATGACTCATTATATAAAAATTTGACGAACATTATAAAATTGTTGTACGTAATGTAAAAGAAGAACGGATCCTTCGCATTGACTTCTTTTCTGGAGAGCAGTCTCGTACGAATCAATTTTGTTCGCCGTTTTCAATTTCACTTTTTATTCGATTTTTTTTCACGGTGTCCCACAGTTTTCGCAGATAACATAACCGATCAGTCATTTCCCGATGCCGTTTTATTTTTCGTCAAATATGAAGGCTCGCACGGAAAAATTTATTCGACAATTCCAATATATCTTTTTTCATAAAAAGTCGTTTTTTCCGTATTTGTAGAGCGTATTACAAAACACACTGCGGAGAAACGGTCGTATAGAATGCCGAGCGCTGGTCGTTTGCCCAGAGAGTTCGTTTAATTCGATTCGCTGATTTCACTCTGCACTCTGATTGTAAGTAACGAGCGGGTATCGAATTACTCTTCCGTAACAAACGAGATAAATGTGTCACCGGTTATTTCGGAGGTCGCGTTCGCGCTGAACCGCCGTAATCATATTTACACTTTTGTCACTCGATAGCTCTCGTGTCGGGGCGTCATGATTTCGCGGCTCTGTCGTTTTTCATCAGCGGCGCCAACGTTAAGCGTATATTTCATAGGTTCTACGTGTACGCGCACGTTTCTTCCCGCGCTTCCCACGCTGTTCCAATTTCACTCGTAAATCTGATCGCACGCTGTCAATATTATCACAGGGAACACGTACAGGCATCGTTACAAATAACGCATGTTTGATTCCGACCAAATAAACTTTCCCCTGCGGTTCTTTTTCAATTATTCTTTTACCTTTGCGAATATCTTCCAACCGCTGCGTCTGATTCCGTACGATTAATGATTCAGTCAGATTTTCCGTTTCATTAATCGCCGTTTACTGATTTATGCAATGCAGGACGTGGTATTGATATTATGTACGGAAATATCGTTTGTTAATACGTCGACTGCCATGATGCCAAAAGATGTTAAAAACGTAAAACATTTGCGAACGGTTGCATTTATAATTTTGCAAATGCAATCGATGTTAAAATAGTGATTTAATCCTTTGGTCTCCAGTACCTCCGCATTATTTTCATTGTACATAGTTCAATTGTATTCTGCGGTATTTTGACATGTCGTAGTTCTAATATATCAAAGTACGGTCGGCTGTCAACGTGTTAACAATAGCCAATATAATGTGTATCCAGCAACGATGTGAAACGGTTATGGAATGAAAAAAGTTTTATGCAAATGAACATAAAATATGTCGCGGGTCCCACATAAACTGGCACTTATGTAGTGAACGGCAATGAACGACAGGTGAGCCGTATGAGACATTTTTGAAGAACGTCAGTCAGCGCGTTTTCGACGTATACGGTGTCTAGACGGAATATCCGTTCGACTCATGTACGCCCGTTTGACGGCCGCGAGTATCGCGTGCTGTGACAGGAGATTTTATATAACGATACGTATGGGAATGGCGGATGGGAGGAGGAAGGGACGGCGATATGTCCTGGAAAGTTTCCGGGGAAGGCAGCCGATACGCAAAGATTACCAACAGCTTCCCGCCTGGATTTTTATTGACAGCAATGGAATGAGAAGTGGCAAGAGATTGATGTATGGCGGGCCTCGGTGGAATATAACCTCACTCTTCTTTACTTCGAGCTCGCCGTTATTTGCTTCGTTTTTATTTGCTCGCGGAGGAACCGATTAAATTGTTATATGATTCGTTAGAAACAATCAACAAGTGTAATCGTTAACTGGCAGGCAAATTAGATTGTTTGGATTTGTGGGAAAAATATATTACTCCGGCGTAACTAATTTTTCACATGAAGTCAACGGAACGACACGAACATATGATCATAAGTAGTCATTCTAGTAATCGTGATATGGAATTATTTGGAAGGAAACAAAATGCTTGGTTGAATGTATGGAAGAACATGACAGTGTAAATTAAATACATGGCATGAAATATGTGTATGTTGCCAGTTCATGTATGCTTTTATTTGTAAAGAATGTTTCCATTACAGCACTGTCCAAATAACTGTAATAATAGCCCGACACACAGTAATTTGCGCTGAAGATAAATCATCATCTCACATGTAATAAATGTTTGACATAGTTCCTACTAATATATGAATATATAAGTGGTTCATTAAGTCGTCGGTGTATAAAGAATGCAAATAACATGAATGATAGGACAGACGTAGAAGAGCGCAGTAGTAAAAGTCAACCATAAGTCGGACGACCCTGCTGTGGAGATTACCCTAGCAGTTAGATATATTTCACTGCTATGAACTTCTAACGAGGCAGTAAGAATACTATCGCAAAATGTCAAATCTACTGCAAACAATAATGTAATATTTATGTAAAAACGGTATCCATAATAATAACATTTACACACATAGAAAGCGCAATATATAATAACATTTACCCACAGAATAATATTGTCTCGTAAGGCTTTATTTTTGACAAACTCAACATTCAATATGGAATTATTAGATCGTATCAAACTTTAAATTCCGACATTCAATAATATTTACTTCGATGAATAATTAGATTAATTATATAATAATTACTAGATTAATTTGTATCTTTTAGTTTAATTGATACATACGGTACCGGAAAGAAGTTAAACCAGCTGGTCGTGCGTAGCGATAAAACCCCATTTAACGTTAATGCGGAAGTGAACAATTAAAAACTACGGATTCAGAATATTAGAATAATTATCAATATCACACAATTAAAGCCAAACTGTGGAACACCACGGCGGAAAATAATGTTACAGAAGCTCACATCTGCGATCGCTAAACGTCATTCAGTAATTAGTTTGATCAATCGACAAACATTCTGTCGATCATTAATAACAACGAATGAATCATGAAAGATTTGAATAGACAGATGCCGAATGTCGACAGACGCGTATCCGTCGAGCCAGACAATGAAGAGGTAAAATTGTAAGAGTAAAGACAAATAGGCGACTAGAGCATGCCAAAAAGTAACAACATTCCGGCGACCGCAGCCGCCGGCGGCATTCTACGCATTTCTATAGGCGTATAGTTGCCGTGCGAACATATAGCAGTCGCACCGTTGTTAGCTAGCGTACGGTCTGTTTGTCCAAACGGGCGGACACGCGCGCATTAATTTAGGTTACTTGTGTCCCTGCGGCTAAACTGCGGCGACTACTGCTATGGAAAAAGGTCGAGAATGAACCGCAAACATTTGCCCCCTTGCCGGTGAATCTACAGTGCCTGCTAATGTACGTTAACGCGGTATATTCTCGTTTTACAGTTGGCTCTTCACAGATACCAATGTCATGCTTTCGTTGATGTGCGAGACGTTGCATGCTTTTTGTTTCGATGTATTTGAAGATACGGTGAACATACTTAATTTGGTATAAATCGATTAATGCTGATATGTTATAATATGAGATATAATGTGCATACGATATAATCAGGATACGACATAATATACATACTATAAGTATAACGTGAATACGATAGAACGTGAAAACTCTCGTGTGATACGACTGTTGAAGGACGTAAAATAAATGTTAATTTTGTAACAACACTTTCGAGAACGAGACCCTACGGCTTTAAGCACAAATTAATTAATTTTGCTTTGTGGTCAAAATGGCGATAAATGGAAGGATTATGAAAAATGCAGAACTGTTCTCACTGCAATCACTTTATCACGCGTCTATACAAAAATGTAGAACCGTTTGTTTCGTAATGTCGTTCGCGTCAACAATTTACCGTAGGTATTTGCGAGTGACCGAATTGATATCCCCATCGTTCATGTACAGGACATAATCACGCTGTCGCGAACCCATAAAGGAATGCGGAACCGTTTGTTTTATAATGTCGATTGCGTCAACAATTTTACTGTAGGAATTTGTGAACGATCAAACTGATATCCTCATTCTTCATGTACTGGACATAATCACATTACCGTGTGTCCATGAAAAAATGCAGAATCGTTTGTTTTATAATGCCGTTCGCGTCAACAATTTTACCGTAGGAATTTGTGAACGATCAAACTGATATCCTCATCGTTCATGTACGCGACATAATCACATCAGCGCGTACCCATCAATAATTCCGTTTGAATGACGTGAACACGCGATCGCGTTTCGAAACAATCCCTTCCTTTTCATTCTATTACGGCAAATACACTTAATGATACATCTGCTTATTCGCAGATGCTATATTACAATGGATATGTATGCGGGAATAACTGGGACACGGTGCGCGCATAGATACTGTTCAATTTCCGTCCGGACAGTATTGTCCTGACATCCTGTATGAATCCCGGCTCTACACCTGCTTACTCACCGATTGGTTTGTTATCATTCAGATGCGCGATGACATAACGGTTTTAGCGTTCCCGCATCGTGATTCCCCTGCAAGCGTAGAGCTTTCTAATTCGTTTCGTATATTATCTACTTCAACAAGTATCATCTTTATCACAGCTTAAACCTCAGCACTTCAAAATGTGCAGATACTTCTGTTCTTCTCTTTCTGTATTTAAATTTGTAGTCAGTTATTTAAGCATTGCTGTGTATATCATATATCAGTTTGATATTTAAAAACGTTCGCACTTGAATTAATATTTCGCATTACAGTCAGAGTGTTGACTCGCACCAATGAAATAGCTTACACTGCAGAATATAAGCATTTCGACTAAATGCATGGGTGGAAACACGAGTTATCTAACCACTTGTAAGCAGCGTCTCACTCAAAAATTCCAAATCATCAATTGAATCAAGTTACCCCATAATATTTTAATACGCCAATGCTTGACCCTTGACATATATACGAAATGCGTATTCGTCGTCATGGAATCAAGTGAATAGAAGTTCGAAAGCAATTACTGTATCAAACTCTGCATAATACATAAATCGAAACTGGGATCCGTCAGCTGACGATGATGTCGTCAAGATATTATCCCGGAAACGGTCAGCTGTGGAACGATTAGCTGCCCCCCGTCGCGATTGATCGATAATCGACGCACGTTACAACGTCGTGCGAGGCCGGAATACAGGTACCGGTACGCATACTGGCCCGATAATAGCATGGCTACGACCCCGTCGTTTATGGCGATAAATCACATGACCCGTTTACGCGTGAGCGCAAATACGTGCGATACATATTCACACGGTTTTAGCTTAGCATTTCAGTTTCTATGCAAATGGACGTGGTTGCGCGCAACAAGGACTTATCGCGGCAATAAGACGCGCTATTCTTGCATTATATGCGTAAAATTCGAATCTTGATAGGTCGCGTGTTGAGCGGTTTTTATGGTATGTCGTCGTTGCGAAAAATTAATTTTAGATGAAATTTGAACGGTGAAAGATTTGATCGTGGAAAATTATGCAAATATATAATTTTTATGTCTCGACTACATTCGACTCCGAAATAAGAACAACTTTGTTTCTTTCCACTGTACTTCACTTGTATTTTTAATTTTTTATTTACTTCAATGCAGAAAACAGAAGTGTTAAAAGTACCTTGAAGGGTATGCAAAATATTGAATTCTGTACATTAGTATTCGTTCATTTTCAATTAAAATTGTGTGATTTGTAATTTACATGCCTGTTTTGGAAACGTTCTAATGTCTTTCAATATAAATGAATGTGAGATACTCGAAAGAGTTATACTGTACCATGTTTTCTTATTTTAATGTTACTGACTTAGTTTAACAAATATACACATCGCAAGTGTACATGCTCTAATTTTGACTACGTCAGTCGGAAGTACATAAATTTGCAAACAATAATTTCGATATGCAACGCGTGTGCAACTAATTTTCGATACACTTGCAACTCGAATAAAATTGTTTTGAAGCTTATCATTGTATAACCAAGCATAAACACTGTATAACTAATTAAAAGGATAAGCAACAAGACATCCACTGATGTCTTCGCAGAACTTACATTTAACTCTGTAAACTCGTAAAGAAAAAACAAAAAACGTTAATTAACTTGAACTCACCGGTTTAATCTGATTGTGTTCTTCGTTTCACGAACCATAAGCGCTCGCTCCCAAAAATGCACAGCTTCCGGTAAAATGGTATTCTGTAATGAAAGGAGAAATATATGGTGTATGTACATACATGGCCTGCGTCATCGACATGGCGTATGATGAGGGGGCGAACGAAATAATGCGCGGGATTAATCGGAACCAAAGATGGATGTTCGCATCGAATTTCGCGTTGCAAGCGTGTACCTAATCCTTTCACATGTAGAATATGAAATTAATTCAAGTAGCTTCTTTATTAAATTGTTTTGCGTGAAAATTCTTTGGTATACAATGTTACGTATATATACATATATTTAATGAAATTGGTGCAGTGATTGCAAATTTTTTCCATTTTTATTGAGCTATTTTGCGCCAGTCACTGGTAGTCAACGTGTTAAATGCAGATAGCAGATACATGTGATATGATACGGTATGGGTGTTTGCGTTTCACAACATTTGATGTTTTAACCGTTTTTATATTGCTTCAATTTTCAACAATTATCGCATCGTTTCCAACGATACAATTATTTAAACATTTTTCCAATAACACGCCACCTTCATATCTCTATAAATTCGTACGCAAACGTAACGCGATCGAAACAACTTCGTCAGAGTATCTTTACTCCCCTTCAGGAATTCTTAAATTAACCTGGCGGATCAGGGCCGCTGATGACTTGCTACGTGGTACAACTCGAGTGAAGTGAGGAGGGTACAAAAGGGAGACAGGATGGCGCGAAAAAGTGAAAGAATGAAATAATGCCGGGCTGACAGATGGAAAAGAATCCTCGGCTGGGGCTTTATGAAGTTTCAGCACGGCAGGGAAACGATGAAGGGCGGTGAAAAACGAACAAAGATAAAAGTGTTTCCTACCCACAGTGTCGCGTGAATTTACACACTGACTTGTCTTTTTTCTTCATTCCTTTCGCACTGTCCGTTTTTTTACCGTCCTCTTACCTCTTATTTCATTCCATTCGGTTCTTAGAGTTTCCGGTTTTCTGAAGGAGTCATGCGATACGACGGTTACGTATGACATTCTTTGAATTTTATCTCTTCAAAAACAGTAATCCGTCACCATTATTCCGAAAGGTGGACAAATATGTCGCAGAATTTAATCGTGTTGCATTACAATAAGTTTTGAATATTAACAAGCTCTTTTAGAAGTTTCTAATGGATATGAATGGAAGATGAGTACATTATAATGATAATCATCTAGTAATTGCTTTGTGATAGGTGTCATTGCATAAGATATTTGGCTGCAATATAATTGACTGACCAATCATTAACAGAGTTGAATACTGTGTGGAAATAAAATGAATATACATTCAGTACATTATAATGATTACGTCTTAACAAAGTTCAATTAAATACGGTGGCATTACGTAGTAATTGCTTTGTAATAGGTGTCATTGCATAAGACGTCTGGCTGTAATATAATTGACTGAGCAATCGTTAACGGAGTTTAATACTTCGTGGAAATAAAATTCATTGAACCTGACGCCGTCACACTTACTTCGAAAGTTTGAAAATTACCGTAAGAATAAAGTCGCTTAAAAGCAGTTGATTCGCACGACCCGTGCCGGGGATTCCACGTAATTCTGCAGGAAAACCGTTAGACGTCGTCCTGACATTCCCTCGACTCTCTAAACGGATAAAGAATCACCTTGCACGAGAGTATTTTGAGAGAAGAAAATACTCAGACGTAGCAAAGAACGTTAGTCATTTCGCACGACGCTTCGCGGCTCAGATTTCTGACAGTGAATTCTGTAATGCAATAATTCGCGAAATTTCCCCGGCAAAAATAGGGTGAAGCGTCGAATGCCAGACGTTCAGTAGTATTTTATTTTACAACGCCTTTCAACCGCCGCACTCTACGTTTTATAACATTCCGTCTCTGTTGGATGTCTAACACACGAATAAACATACATCGCCTGAACTTCCGTTTTCGTGGGAAGGACCCTAAGGTGGTAAAGAAGTTTTAGTAGTCGGGAAGCCATAGTGATAGAGTTTAGTTCTACTTTCGAATACCAAGCGTGTGTATCCGGATGAATCGATCTTGTTTGATAAATTTCATTTGATAGTTACTGAGCGCAAGCAGCACTGGCTTACCGGTTTAAACTGGGTTGTAGGGATTTCAAACCCTAGCAAATATTTCACTAGTCAGAACGTAGCAGCATCAGACAGAAGGATTAACAGTTCAGCATTCTTATTTGAATGATATAACGATCAAGTAATATCCGTACCGCTGCACTACGGAAATAATTCATTAGTCAGGATGTAGCAATATCAAACGGAATAATGAACAATTCAACATTCTTATTTTTATGATATTTCAGTAAAGCAATTCATACACCGTTGAACTACGCAAATATGTCATTAGCCACAATGTAGCAATATCAAAAACAGAAGGACCTGCAATTTCCATATCGCTGCACTACGGCAAGCTATACAAAATCATTAAAGTTAGTAATGAAACCAGCGTTGAACGTAGAAGTCGCAAAACGCTTTTGAAGGCACGACAAAGGAACGAACGACAATGGCGGAAAGTTTCGAAAAAGGAAGTTCGGCAGGGAAAACAGGGAAAAGAGGGACGGGCGCGGGGACGAAGTACAGAGGCGTAGGGTGCGAGGAAGAAACGGCCGACATTACTTCCGGCTGCCTTAAACAAATGATCGTTACGTAGCCCCGGTGGGAAGTTACGCCCGAACGGGCGTGCGTCATTAATATCGGTCTAATGGCGTGCCGCTGATAATTAAAACGGAGCCGAACAAATGGGGACCTCGAGCGTTCGGACGTGCGAACGCTTAATTCCCCTGTCTTTAATTATTTTTCGCCAATTGCATCGTGGAAGGTTCGAGCTCCGGGGGCTGTTGAAAGCGAGAGAGGCTGCTGCTCGAAGTCGTTAACAGCATCTCGACTGGCTTGCATGCCGAACATATGAGTACGGCGAAATGAAGGGCGGTACGTCGGTCATTCGCAGCTACGTCTTACCTTCATTTTCGATTCAATAATTTACGCGGACAACCAATAATCTTTCGGACTACGCGCAATTCAATTATGGTATGCGGTAATGAAAGAATTTTTTTTAGACGACGCGCCTTGTTATGGTCGAATGTCGATTTTGGTAATTCAACATGTAATAATAGAAAAACACGTTGGAATGGTGACGAAGGATGGGTATAAATGTTGTGTGCCGCTACGGAAAACTCAATGCGAATTCTTCGTTTCTACGCAGGTCGTCTCAGTTTTCCCGGTATTTTATTGATCTGAATATGTTTTGTCTCACATGTGGTAGGGTGAATAGGGGTGCTTACTGATTGGAAAATTTCAGAGAGGGAAATGTCTTGTAAGGAGTGATCCGGAAACAACGTGTTTCCGGTTAACCTACTTATTTCGCGCAGCCGTCTCAATAATTGTAAGATTGGGTCGTGCAGATTGTGGTATATGTGTGTTATTTTGGGAATCCTAACATGGATCGACAGTCTCAAAGAGAAATTGGGCGAACAAATACTGGCGGTTTCAAGATTGAATATCTCGCAGTTGCTGGAAACAAATCTGAAGACAGTGACAAGTGACAGTAGATTGATCTTATATAAAAAAGAGATCACACTTGTTGTGATGCCTTAATACAATTTTTGTAATTATTTATTCTCTGCTTTTGTGACAAAGAAAGTCAAAAAATTGTATGAGTAGACCTGTTCATGGCAGTGACAGACCTATTGTAACAGAAACGAAATAAATAACCAGGAAATTGACTGAAAACGAAACAATACACCAAACTAAAGAGACTAGAAAGACAGTGAATGGATCACAAGAAAAAGAGTAGAAACAAACGAAATAATGTGCATTGTAAATTGAATGCCATTAAAAAATTTCAATATACACGAAAGAAATAGAGAAACTCGAGGGCAATGGTGTATGTAATCCGAGACCTATATAAAAAAAAAAACAGATCAGAGCTCCGGTCACTCGATTTCAGTGCAGCTTCCATATGTTTGTTCGTTTCGTCTACGACTACCACCATCGAACACGTGTCAGTATGCCGAGTACGATGAAAAGAATCGAAGCACTGGGAAAAAGACACGTGGTGATTATTGTTGATAGAACGGACCGTCGAAATACGCACGCTTTTGAAATTTATTCATGCCGGGACACGGAACACGCGAACACGACGAACGAGGGATGAAGTTGGAAAAGAGAAAAGTGTTATGACACATCTGCAATTTAAGAATTCAGATTTTCATCGTATGTTCGTAGCATTTTGAGACGTGAAACATTCGGCCACGTTTGGACTTGAAAGTGACGAATACAGTATTCACTGAAATGTGTAATTTTACGTCAGTTCAAAGTAAAGAAAAAAAATGAACGTTTACTCCTATGACGATTTGCCTGACTGAGGAAATTGGCTTTTATAGAACACCCTGTATATACGAGAGTTGCTCTTTGCATTGACTGGGCTAAGTGGTTCGAGTAGTGGTCGAGTGGCGGTTCGACTGGTGGTTCGAGTGGCGGCCAGTGAACTGTGGAATATCAAATCCCTTTTTCCGCACATCGCTTTCGGGCTGCACGAATTTTGATCCTCGACAGATGCTCGCCGCTGTCGGGTAACGAGTTTCAGAATTGAATTCGAGAAAACAAAACTTTTGCAACGCTAGTCTTTTCGGTGCTACGACGGGAAAAGAATCGAACGTGATCTAACCCTAACATACGATTAAGGTTAATTCTTGTTCGCAAATCACGAATCATACATATTCATCAACAGAAGGTTATATTGATTACTTTCAGAAAGAAAGTGATTAACGTTCTGATCGTTCATGAAAATTGTACAAGCAGTTAAACGCGCTTCGTCCATTTCGGCGCGAGCTCATATAGTTGAATAATTCTCGTCAAAATAACGAAAGGGTAAACAAATTAGTACCGCAATTTCGTAAATTCGCATGAACAAAAACGGCCGATTTTCTCAATAAAAAAAAATAAACATAAGTAGAACAAATAGACACTCGCCCGCTCTTCTTTACGGGGTAAACAAATCGTGGATCACGGAGATTTAACGACTACTAAATAATCGAGAGCTCGTTTTCGGTCCGTGCTCTTCAGTCCGGCGTTTAAACGTTGCACTATCAAATATACCTCTACCGGGCACGATATTTACGCCAAGCAATTTGACGCTTAATCGAATGCGCGGGTGCGCAATTTGCTATCGCGATTATTCGATAATTCACCGTATCGCCGTGTACCATTGGGACGGACGATGATCGTTAACGCCTGCGACGCGCTATCTTCCGCGTTTCCTTTTGGACGCGTCGTTTAATCGCGCTAGGAAATCGAATCGCGAACTTTCGTTTCTGCTTCATCGCGTGAGTAGAGCACCTAAGGATTTGTCACACTTCGACTTTAGTTCAGATAATTGCGTTGAAAGTATTTTTGTTGCAGTTGTTACTGAGTTACGCCGGTCCAACTTCGGATAAAGGAATGTTAGACAGTGTTACTAACCTTTTTTTTACAGTCACTGGAATGGGTATCAGGAATAAATAGAAAATAGGAGTGGCACACGCCAAACCCCACGATATCATACATTCCTTGTAACTTTGCTGGTTTAACACTTTGACTGCCATGCGTATTTTGCTATATTGGAACGGGGATGCTATGAAATATTACAGCGTTTGATTGAATTATGCAAAATATAAATAATGTGCAGGTAATGGAGACCAAAGAATCGCATCACTATTCTAACAATAACTGCATTTATAAAACAATTATTGCTACCCATTGCGAATATTTTGGATCTTCAGTAAAATCTCTTCCGCCGGTCAGCAATGACCATCACGGCAGTCAAAGTGTTGAAAGTCGGTCACCCCAGAGTCAATTATTGAATGATCGTCTCAGAATGAGCTATTCGCAAATTGCTTTACATAAAATACACCACCCTCTCCACCCACATTATTGTATCGCCCTTCCAATCCACGTGATCCGGCGTCCCCTACATCTTCCCATTTTCATCGGCCTGCCGCCCTCGATCACCGTTTCTCTCCGCGCCGACGCAGGGGTCTAATTTTTCTTGCGCAGGAGCATGAATTTCAGCGCGGTCTGTCCATTTCACGGGCTCTTCATTCTCATTAGTTCGCCATGCTTCCATTCCTCTTTCCGTCCTCTCTCCGTTCCCTTTTCTCGCGCAGCAACGATGCGAAAAGCAGCGACGAGAGAAGCAACGCCGGGCACCTGCCAACGTTACGCCAGGACGTTACAGGAGAAACCGACGTCGGGACTCGGGGGCGTTTATCACTACACAGAAGGGGCGGCGTTCCACTTTATCACAATATTGCGTAACTCCTGGCTGCCTTGCCGAAGTTCGTCCACCTCGCGCGCTCGGCCTGTTGTGCACGGCAAAATGAGTCTTGATTGCTGCTGCCGTGCTGGGGATGGCGGAACTGCTAGACCTGGCGGCCTTGTATTCTCAGATCCCCGTCGCCGTTGCCGCGCGACAAATTTATTTTGCGCCGCTCACTCTTTTTTATTTATGTGTTCATTATTAGGCGAAGGCGATAGCGCGCGGGGCTCGGGGCAAATGGTTCACGTACAGAAGAAGTTTAGTGCGTGGGGGACAACTTTGGTCAATCTGGTATTTCTCGGTATATACGTTGTTTTGTCAAAAGGCGATGCCATTCGCCGAATTAGAGGGATGTGTAATATATATGTACGAATGGATGTGAAAATGATTACATTAACACTTTGACTGCCATTACGGTCACCGGTGACCGGCGCAAGAAATTTTACTGAAAGTCCAAAATATTCACAATGGGTAACAATAACTATTTTATAAATGCTGTTATTATTAGAATAGTGATGCGATCCTTTAGTCTTCAATACCTGCACATTATGTACATTTTGCATAATTCAGTCAAAGGCTATGGTATTTTATAGCAGTGTTAATACTCGTGCTGTACGTGTTTTGCAAGTATACATGGTTGAAGATTCCACCTTACAATTGTGAAGTTGCATGAGCAGAAATTCCGTTGTGTTAAGTCATGAATCGATCAGGGGATACATATACTCAAGACACTGTCCTTTAAAATTGTAAATTACTTTATAATGAAATGAGTTGGGAAAGCGTGAAATGTTGATATTAGCAAGTTTTTGGAATTTAGCACTTGATCCATGAGATAGGACACAAAGTAAAGGAAATTATGATATATTCTCGTGATGCAACTATATTCCAATTTCCGCTTCGTATAACCCCTTCCCGGCTATTCGTAAAACAAGTTGGATAGTACGAGTAAGACAAGTAAGAGACAGAAATTGTCCCAATTCTTTTGAAGTATTAACTATCTGGAATATCGATATCGCTATACCGATAAACACAGATTTCTTGACAAACATTTTTGGTTTTCGAACAAATGTCCACTTTTACTATTTTATCGGCGTTTCGCAAGCATTTTAGTCTATGCTATCATGCCTAGGAAAGTCTACTACCATAGTCCCCACATTTACCCGTGATTTTGTATGTACCGTATGTATTTGAACAACGAGTACATAAAGCAGAAGCTGTATACACAATATATACGCCATCCTGAGTAACAAAGCTGCCAGCGTGTCCACTAGAAGTCGGACACGTAAACATAAGCGTCACGGGTCTCAGGACGTCCCAGCAGCAAGGAATACACCTTGTCCGTCGCAGAGAAATGGGAGGGGAAGGGAATGGGAATAAAAGGGGCACGCGAGGAACACAACGGCGAGAATAAGGGGCTGTAGGGGTTTAGAGGGAAGGAAAGGCAATGGTGCCAAGGTGGTGCCTTGCCTCGCTTTATCGAGCTTCGCACGGCTAGTTAGACGCCGGTATTAAATGCAAATGCCAGATCCCATTTAAATTTCAGATGCAATTAGATTCATTTACTCTCGGGGACGGCAATTATTCGACTTACAGAGAGGTGGGCGTGGGGGGCAAAGCCGTGGAATCGTATCGCGGTGAAAATTTTCTGAATAAATCAGGCGCCACTGATGCACGAATCCCAGCCGGGCGGCGTAACCGTTTGTGTTCCTTGGCCGGTGGAACAGTTAAAATGCCCGCCGACTCCCACGTCGCGATTTACGGTCTCGATAACTAGCGTTTTTATTCATGAAACGGGCTTCGCCCACCCTTGCGACTAAGTAGCGGCCAATACGCGCGGAGGTTTCCCGTATTGGAATATCGATTCGACTCGATGCCGTCTCCTTTGCCTGGCACACGCTAATCTCTGCCAGCGAATCGACTGTTAATGTCGGTAGGTGAGAATATTCCCGAGTTCACTGCGGGTCGAGATATTGTTACGTGCACTCTGATATAGTTGGAGTGTTGTGAAGTGAGTTTTATGGGAGCAGGGGATTGGCGCTTACAATGTGTGTTAATGTGAAATGTAACACGTATATGCGATGAGTGATAAGTGCATGCTAAGACAAACGTGCTGTACTAGAGTGAAAACGTTTGACAGATGATCATTAACAATTTAGCGACTAATTATGGTTGCGTAGAATTACGATAAACGTTAAAATGGAAAAACTATTGGAATTTACTGTACATACGCATATTAGACAGGAGTACTACACAAGTACTGTTATAATAATTATACAATAGTACGATAAATTTATATAATCAAATAATAATAATATAAGTCTTTGCAGGTTCATAATTTAATTGATCTAATATTGCTTTTATCATGGTATCTTATAAAAAGAGACGTTAAAGAAAGGCAGCGGAGTTGATTCACTTGATCATTAGTCGTGCAACACTTGCCCGATGCTTAATTGACGCAAAATAAAAAAAAACGGTTTCCATACTAACTGCTTCAAGGGTATTTCATTACAGCCCGAAATGTGAACTATGCCGTCAGTACTGAAAAGTCGTCGGAACAGTGGAGCCACGTCCCAAATAGAAAGCGGGTGTACAAAGTGGAAAATGACCTGTATAGCGTGACACATATGCCATTTCTGCCTTCCACATATTCTCTACCGTGAGTGATTATATATGCCCAGAAAACAACGGCATCGAACAGATGATACGTTGGACAAGCGATATGACAAGGGTATTCACTTTTTCCGATCATTCCAATTTTTATATAACATTGAAGATATTTTGAGAAATACAGAGAGTTCAGTGGTGCGGGGTCTTTCAAGAAGTCAAATATGCTGAGTAAACTAGACGTGTTTTTCTAGAAATATTTCTTGACAGACAGAAGTGACAACTAAAAAACTGAACATCGTGTAATATTTCGGTCGGTTTACACCTAGAGAACATGAAATATTGGAGGAGAAACCTATAAAACCTATAAAACATTGGTAATCAGCTTTTCCAATAATTAATCCAATGAGGAACGTGAAATATCGATGTTCCATTTCGAAACAATTGTAATTTCTCTAATTTTGGTCTGATCTTTCAATCTCAGTTTCACGCGGACGGTAATTTTGATGCATCGTTCATGTGCCAGTCGTTAAAACGTAATTGAAGAGCATCGATTCCAGCGAATCCGAGCGCGCTAACCTTTATTGTGAGTTTACAGCGAAATATAGCGAATTGGGATTAGTATCTGCAACTTGATGACCGCACGTTTGGCAGTGCGAAATGATTGTTCGGTTAAATTGATCCTATATGTAGCATAATCACGTTCGTCTCATATTGCGTCGGCGGCGTATGCATTAAAGTTTAACGTGATCGTTGAATGACGAATACGTGCCAATGGCTGCACATAAATATCGGTGAAGTAATAAAGTTGAAGTAAAAAGTATCACGTGCGTTTCTATTATTGTTTAGTCAATACCAAGTCTATGCGAGAATATTAGCTTGTTGCAGAATTCTCTATGAGAAACGTACAAATAGCGATGCAAAAGCAGTATTTATGTTAATGCTTGCACATAAATATATGTGGGAGTAATGAAGTTGAAGCAAAAAAAGCACCGCGTGCATTTCAATTATTGTTTAGCCGGTAGCAAGGCAATGCGAGAATATTTAACTTGACGTAGGCTTCTCCATCAGAATCGTACAAGTAGCAATGCAAGGAAGATATTTATGTTTGTGGCTGCGCATAAATATAAGTGAAGCAATAAAGTTGAAGTAAAAAGCATCACGTGCGTTTCTATTATCGTTTAGTCAATAGCAAGTCTGGACGTGTACATTAGGCTGTATAAGTCTCTATGAGAAATGTACAAGTTACAATGCATGGAAGATATTTACGTTTATGCCTGCGCATAAATATGAGCGAAGTACGAAAGTTGAAGTAAAAGTACTCCGCGTGTTTCTATTATTGTTTAGTCAATAGCAAGCCTACGCGAGAATATTTAACTTATCGTAGTATTATCCGTGAGAAACATACAAGTAGCAATGCAATAGGAGTATCTACGTCTACAGACGGAAAGGACGCCGACGATCGGAGAGTTAACCCGACGGTCAGTATATCACGTTGACCTCGTCAAAAGATATTGCGATCGTGAAAGGGTTGTTGCACCTAACATGCTCTGCACCGGGCATAATCAGTTCCGGTCAACGGAACCTAGATCGCTTCTCCCTATCGTTGCAACGTTACATGTCTGCCATCGGTGGCCAGATAACGCGGGTGCCAGTTCTGCACGGTCCTAATCTCCGCCGTAACAATCAAATCCGCTTTGACGTCAAAATCTGAGTCATACGAAGGTTGTAACGCTGATTGTGCGTAGACACGAATCACGAGTGGGAGACGATGGTTGAGGTCACGATCACCGCGAGCAAATTCAGGCTCAACAGCGATCACGAGAGGATTGCTAATGACCGACGAGTAAGTAGGCTTACTAAGGACAATGCGAAGCTCTCAGGACATTGAGGGAATACCGTTAAGGACTGTTCATTTGCCGAATTGCCACGATGACGAAGCCGCATTAACTGTACATTCTCTTACGGATCGTAAGACGTCATCACTCAAGATGTTGCGATAACCGAGTCATTTTACCGAAAATGTTAATGTCGAAGTACGTAAGAATATTTTTATGATGAAAGTTAAGAATGGACGTAGAGAAATAGTACATTAGCGATACATGCTCTTACGGATTATAAGACATCTTCTCTCATAATGCTGCGACAAACAAGTAATATTGCGGAAAATGTTAGTGTCGAAGTAGGTAAGAACATTTTTATGGGGAAAGTTAAGGACAGGCATAGAGAAATACTACATTAACTGTATAGTCTCTTATGGATCATAATGGGTCTTCTCGCAAAATGTTGTGACAACCAAACAATTTTGCGGAAAACGTTAGTGACAAAGTAGGTGTTTCTGTGGAATAAACTAAGGACGGACGTAAAGAAATACGTTGATGTTAAATAATGTCAGAGTGGGCGTGGTCGGGTAAGGTTTCACCACTTGACGTCCTCGTGGTTCCGAACCATTCCTGACCATTTCAAGTCCTGAATAATAACTAAACTGATCGTGTTTGGTTGAAAATTGATAATTCACCAAAAAATGTTTATTCTTAGAACTTTGATCTGGGGCTCCGGATGTCCTGAAACATGTAGAGACTTCTAAGAATAAAAATTCTCAAGTGAATTCCAATTTTCAACGAAAAAATCCCTTTTCACTCATTATTTACGATATGATTTTTTATTCTTCAATCAAATTACTGCTGTCCTATTCCGTTCACAGTCTCTCGATGCAATATCATTTTATACTGCCCGAAGATCGTTGAGATCTTCGGTACAATATATTTATTCTCCTACTTCTTGCTTTCGTCAGCTCTGACGGATGTTTCATAGGTGCCTCACATGCTCTGAATGTGTGTGAATGCTCCGTAAACGCAGTCAGCTTAATTTCCGGTTGGCTTAGAAAGCCCAGCAGGTTGGCCGCGAAGTCCATATTTCGAGCAGAAGTTAACATCCTCCGCGGCTTCTTCCGTTAACACTCTGACGGTCTCTGTCACTTAGATGCGACTTCGCTGATCAGCGGCAGTAAAATAACCATTAAAAAATATATAAACATTCGAGATAATATAAAACGACGATTTTTTTCAGAATATAATGCAAAGAACGTTTAAAAAGTAGTAAAAAGTTAAAAAAAAACGGTCTACAGGTAACAAAGTAATGTAACTCACAAGAAACATTCTCCCAAACATAATAGTCAGGACAAGAGTAATTACTACGCATGCGTAAGAAAGGCTTCAAACACAGTAAAACCAATGCCACATTTCGTTTTCCTGTACTTTATAGATTTCATTAATTCAACAAAAATGACAACTAGTTTACTCAGAATAACTGGCGAAATCAATTGCACACACGGTGTGCAATCGGTCTCGAATGGGTTAACCGCCGGCATCATGTCGACGCGTCTACGCTTTATCAAGAATAGTCCGCATGCAAAAGTATATGCCGATGGTCGCGCATGCATTGAATAGATCAACGAATAGACACCAGTACTGAACAGTCAATACTTTGACGCTCGCTATCCCGCACGCGTAATTTCGATTTGCCCAGAATAATACGTCTGGTGCAGCGCATGCTGGAAGATCGACGTGACGGCATTTGGGTGTCGTTCAGTGAAATGCGTGGCCGTCAAAGTGTTAAAATCCGTTTCCACCCATTTTCTCTTCTCGTCGCATCGTTTCTTGTCCTGCTTGCGTAACGACGCTCGCGTGGCGACGCTTTTAATGCTTTTCGACCAACAATGCGCCGTTGTTGTCTCAGCGTTACGTCGCGGTGGGCGCACGGCAAAGAGCATTTTACAGGTTGAGCTTTGTGTGGACGGCCTTTGCGAAGGTTCCACACCGAACTAGCGGCGTAATGTCTTGTAACAGATGTTTCTTCTTCATTTTCCGCCGTTCCGTACTTTCCTTTTTAAGGGACGGCAATTAAAGACGCCGTTGAGAATGATAAAGCGAGCGCGAGCGTTTAATATAAGTAAGCACAGCATTTAATGTTAAGACATGTATTTTAACAAAAACATTCCGATGCTTATGCTTGGATATAATTGCCTTCAGAAACGTATGCAGATATCTTTATGAAAGAAAGGACGAGAAATATCTAAAGAAATTGATGAATGGATTGGACAATATAAACGCTAAAGGGATTCAATAGAAAATAACTGCCTCATTATGAATGGAAAGCTTACAATCGGCAGCCTATAGAAGCTTCTTTCGTGTCTTATAGAACAATGTTGCGCAATTAAGATGTATACGTAACGAAGTAAGAGAAATTACATTAAGAAGTAATTAAGACTTAAGTTAAAATATGCTGAAGATTAACTAAGAAAATACAATGATACGACATCGGCGTAGTACCTTGCAACAGATGTTTCCGACCATTTTCGTACACTCTCAGAGTTTAGTCGCGCGAAGATATCAAAACTGGTCGCATCTGGAGACCTCATTCTCGCGCAATTAGCATCGTTTGTTTGCAAATGTCTGTAATGTCTTCTCAACGGAACATTTTGCATGTCATACTTGAACAGGGATCATTATGTTTGAAAGTAGAAAATTCAAGCTGTTACAGCAGAGGGAATATGAATAATTCCTAGTATAGTAAAGATTATTTTTAAACAAAATATGTTCGTTTCTGTTGCCAATTGCGTTTCCAATTTTTAAAACGGCATTTGATGCGGCAGAAGTTCTCCTATTTGACTTATTTTCCCAAATCGAATTAGTGTCTTATTATTATATTTGACGCTGTATACAAATAAATAGTTCTGTGCATAAATAAAATGTTGCGGACGTATTACAAATATTACGCAAACTACATGGCTAAGTACTTAAGTAAGAGATAATATGTCGCACTGCTACACACCACAGTCAAGATTAACTTATAGAGTTCCAAATAGCTCGCGCCTGACCAACGGTAATCCTCGGACATAACATTCATTTGAGCAGTTAGATTTAAATCTTGACAATTTCCACATGTAAGCGAAATAACTAAATGCAAATGTGAAATAATATTCAACGCAATATATTATTTATGCACAAAATTACACTGATACGGTGTACCGGATTTACCATCGTTGCTTACAGCGGATTTCGGATCAAGAAAAAAATTGCTCAATGGCAAATATTTCCGATAAAAATGTCACGATAATGTTTGGAGAGGAAGCGACTAGAATACAGTGTAGATCCGATAATTTGACACCTTTACCCAATCATCGTGTTAACCTTATCATCTCTCGTTATCCTGTTCAAATTGATTTAATACAAAATTATCGCGACGGCGGAGGCGACAAACGGCAAAGCCGACAAACGGCACCTCATCAGTGACAATTAAAGCAACGGCATTGATGTGTCGAACTACCCGTTAATAACGACGTTAACGCGCTCTCACGGAATTGACCAATCGCGCTTGGGCAAAGTAATCGCGGATACAAAATCCGCAATCTATAATTGATCCAACTGAGCAATTGGCAGGTGATTAATCCTAACAACGTGATCAACTCTATTTGTTCGAAAGTGAATCGGTGTCGTTCCCTCTTCTCATACATATTGAAACCTAGTTTCTGATGAAACGGGACAGGTGCTAACAATGCCAAATAAAACTATGAATTGGAATGACGTAATAACGTTTTTTCACGTGCTTCCGTGTTTTGAAAAGAAATTGCGTCAGATTATTAATGGATTTGTTTGGGGCATGCAAACACGTGGCATATAGAATGATTTTATTTAAAAAGAAATAAAACAAGTGGAACAAATTAGTTCTTGTAACGATAATTTGTTCATACAGTACGTGTTGTTTAATTTAATTCTCCTGAAAGCAAAGTGTTGTGTAAAAAAGACAGGGTGCTACGCTTTGCATTTATTTCATTTTACATAATTACCCCGTATTTTAAAGTCATTGATTTTCTTCAATTTTCATGTATCATATCGAAGACGAATTAGTATTTATTTTCAGACCATTTCATAGCGAAAGCGAGCGAAGTCATAATGTAACTTTAAATGATACGCTGAGAACCAGGGGCGTGAGTCCAACCCGAAAAAGAAACCAAAAACAATGCAATAAAATGGAACTGGAATAAAGTTACAGCATTTCAAGGCGTCTTTTGCAATTCTATCAGTTTATATCCGATCGTTGTACACTAGTCGCTCTACCTTGCAAATTCAGTGACCCGAGCAGGATAAATTGAAGCGCCGAAGGCGAAATCGAAGTGAGAAACGTTAACGCATTGAAAGATGGCCTTCTCGCAATGATGTTCATTGGATTCTCGCAGACTCAGCGTGATCGCATTGAAGAAGAGCGTTCTATCGATAAACCGGAGTCTTTTCAAAGATTCCGCGCCCATTTAGCGAGATTATCGCATATGCGCCGTCGCCATTATGCCGACTAAGCGAAGCTCCAAATGGCATCAAGCGCATCCTCATTGAGAATCACAAATTTCCGATCGAAAATTCAACTAACTCGGTCCCCCGTGTCACATATTATTAATCCCGGCTCATCTCCACACTGCACGATCGACGCATTGGGCTTCTTTTTCGATCCTTTGCTACCGTTCCTAGGATTCCTTTTGTAATCTATCAATTTTCATTGAAGCTTTTCCATCTTCGACTTTTGTTTAACCGAATTTCTCAATGCTCTTTTGTTTAGCGTTGCCTGATGTTTCAAAGTATATTGTGGAGTGTGACTTTGAGTTTATGTGGGTGTATGGATGTGAACTTTTGAGAGAGAATGAGGATCAACTGCGTTCGTCGATTCATTTGGATTTATTAAAAGAAAAAACAGTGTGAAAAACAAATTAAGAACGCGAACAGCATGGTGTGAGAGAACAGAAACCAAGAATTGAAAGGAGTGTTTTGAGCCAAAATTTATTTGTGTTATCTGAGAAGTCATCATGTTGCATTTAGTTGCGTTATTGTTTGTCCAATTCTGTTAAATCGGCAACGATCAACGATGAACAATCAACGCGTCAATTTTTCCCTCAGCCTGCCATTCCGCATTTGCGTTCTTTCGTATATTCAGTATGCTCGTCGATCGATTCGCATAAACACTGGTGGCGAGCGGTTGGAACAGAGAGCAGAGCAATCAGTTTCACGGATGATTCCGGGCTCGATTCATCAGATTATCATACGAACGGCTGCAGCAGCCCGCGATACTCTCTTTGTCCACCGTAGTTCAAAAGCGGCGGAGTGAAAAGTGGGAGAGTGAGTAAACGAACGAAAAGTACACGGATGACAAAGACTTCCTATCTATTATAAAGTGGGTGGACAGCCTCTATCGCATATCGTACTATCTCTCTAACGCATAACTGTGGTTCAAGAAATCCTATAAGTTTATTTATTTATTGACATACGCTTTCTTTTCATTATTGTGTTCCTTGGAACGACTTTATGGGATTTGTGCGCTTATTGATTGTTTTAATCCTTTGAGTGATGAATACTTTTGGCCAAAGCGCTCGCTGAGGACGAAACACTTTTCGCTAGTGTGAACTCTATTGATCGATTATTTAAGGCGCAAATAAGTTTTAATGATAATTCTGTATTTACGCCAAATTAAATAATGCAAGAAAATCATTTGATAAAGAACGCATCTGTATTCATCTCATACATTTATAATTGTGGCTACAGTAGGTGAAAAATCGAAACGATTTTTATCCTGGCACATATATGCGCCCATAGTCGACACCGACAGATTTCGGCGGACGCATATATGCGTCCATAGCACTCAAAGGGTCAATAATTTGTATCTATAATAACTGGTATGCTCGTCTAATGCGCAAATAAAAAGAGCACTCAGTGAAGGGAGCTACTTCAGGAAGACTATCACACGGCTAAAGCGCAAGAGACGTGTAACGAACGACGGACCGAGAGGAAGAAGAGAGAGGAAGGTCGCGCGTGCGTTTGCTCTCTGATTGAAACGCGGTCCGGTAATTTCCGGTTATTTGGCGCATACAGTTATGTTAGCGACGCGATGCATTAGACCGCCATGATGCCGGGAACGTTTGATGCGACGCGGAACGCATCCATCTACCACGGTTCATTTCCACGTCGACCTCTATGTACACACATACGTAGGAAATACGCTGCGCTTTCGAATACCGGGCTCGGAGCTAACCGAATGATAGGAGAGGAAGGATGAGGGGGTCAAGCGAACTGTTCAAGGGTCCTTTGTAATTATATACCGCGGCAGAAACAAACGGTCGTGTAATGTGCACGATCGATCCAATTCAATTGACGGCGGTAGATCGCAGACCGAACGAGACTGTTACATTCCGCCGCCAATATGTGCGAGTGTTTATCTTAAACAGCGGTACGCTGGGTATTTGCGCAGGAATTAGTACGTTGACAAAGAAGACAATTACGGAGAACGGTGGAACAATTAGCGAAGATGGGCTAGCGCGATTCGCTAGGCTTCTGTTAAACGTACGACTTTATGGGGTGATACGTTACTGTAAGTAGTCGTTTGGACAACTGTATCTTTCTTGAAACTGTTAATAGTGAACTTGGACAGATCCAAGACGAAACGCCAATACATTTCTTTCGTTTTTCTCATTTTACCATGGCTTAATAATCTCTTACCAAGGAACTCCTATCAAGGCAAGTTAAAAGTAGCGAAGCAGATGGTGTCGTGTTGTTATTTTAACATTTAATCCTTGTCAACCACCAAAATTAACTTCTTTACGAAACACTGAACGATCACGAGTACACAAAAATGATGCCGTGTTAGAAGTTTCAGCCAAATAAAATCTCTAACGTATTAACTCGCGTTAAAGCTTTGTCAGAGGGTCAGTAAATCATTAACGAGTGCATAGCCGGATGGTAGTAATTGCTGATGGAAGTGGGAAATTGGCGAGCACGGGATCGAAGGATCGAGGATATGGAATTGGTTTGATCAACGATATGCCGGCGAAACGACATTGGCGCTGCCTCTAATGACGGCTGTGCTAATTATGTCGGATCTCAAATGACGATCGAACGCTTGTGACTGGATGTTGTTCCGTCGCTTGTTAGCACGCAGTAACAGTACTTATAAATAGGCGGTTTTACGTCTACTCACATTAATGAGGTCCAGCTTCTCGTCGTCCAGTCTGCAATAGAAAAATGCGGTTTAAGTACTTCAATATATACGAGTACAAATTAACTTATTAAATAATATATAAAGGATTAAACTATCTGATAAAACTAAAATGTATTTTAGTCACATATTTAATTACTTATTTGGTTTTTGACTATTTATTGAATTTAACCGAGAAAGTACAAGTTTTATTTTGCGAGATCTCAGATTTTTGTCTGATTCTATTTCAGTGCAAGTACAGCGTAATTGTACACAATTAATGCCAAAAGATGAACTTCCGAGCGAACGTGCTACGAGATCGTACAAGATCGGCAAGGTAAATGGATCGTATTAACGTGGAATCTCAAGAGTACACGATACAGTACGTCGTTGGAAAACTCTGGCATGCATTCGGAGTCATGGGCTAGTGCGCGCGTGCGTCAACTAGCCAATTTCGAAAGTTCATGTTGGCTCGTTGGTAAACTAATTTACCAACTAATTTCCGAAATAGAAATTCCAATTGGAGCCCACGAGTCACGGATAAGTGTAATAACTACTTTTGAAGTGACAGAGATTGAGAAAGATTGAACACTCGTGAGAAGGCAAAGAATGTGTAACAAAAAGCGAACGAAAAAGGGCCGAAAACGTCACGGAAAAGAAATGGAGGGAAATGATCAAAAAATAAAATTATATAAAAAATGTTTTATACGTTTCATGTTCATGTACCCATTTAATTGAGTTACGTATATGTCATTCAATGTACCAATGAAACCAAATACGTTTTCCTGACTTTCAATCTTGAACATGTAGTGGTTTTATTTGCAGTAATAAGAGCATCCTACAGTCTGCAAAAAAGCACCATGCCACGTGTCTATAAAAAAAGTACAATTTTAAGAATTTTGTAGAGACCTAATTCCCAAATCCAAAATTGTAAAAGTGTTGAAGAAACGAGAAGAAAACGACCAGTCAGAATTTGTGTTGTGAAATTAATGCAGAATTAATGCAATAAAATTCAAAGTGCACTTTGAGTAACAAAAGCTACCTCGACGCACTTGTATTTCATTTTTGGTGTACTTTATATTTTTCTGTGGAAAGTCTTGCCTTGAGGATTGCAGGCGCAAGCGCGGTAGCGTGAAATATCTCGCAATATCGTGCGAGTGCACATATTGCCTTTCCGACGTTTGATTTACGTTCCAAACATGGCGCAAAGAGTATTTGTCCGCGAAAAGTAATCCGATCGTTGAAAGTTCCGAAATGCTCCATTATGACGGTTCGAAAAATGAAATATGTGGACGTTGCAACGAAATGTCAGAGTCTGCATCCTAAACAGAGGGCAAACGGTGTGCATATTCGTCTACGGAAAGATATTTAATGGCAAAATATTGGAACGACACTTGTCTTCTGAACGCATGTACTTCGAATACTTAGTGCAACAGAAAAATATAAAGTGTACGTAGTATACGTAAAATGTAGATTAACTTTTTATGCAATACAAAAAAGTCTAATATTGTTAGGTATTTTTTCTAATTATATTAGAAAATGATAAATACGCGAGAAGCCTGTAAAGACTCAGGTTAAATCTATCTCGCTGAAAGATGTTCTGTATCACTGAGTAATTAAGCATGCTTGACGAAATTAAAGTAACTTTAAGAAATAATTAAAAAAATGGTTGGAAACGTATATACGAACATACCGGTTACATGACAATATTAATTAATTTGCAAATATCTGTGTCATTCCACTGTACAACGTATCCTGAAAAATCCCGTTCCATCGCTGTCACAATATGGAAAAGCTCCGTCAATTACGCCAGAAAAAGTATAATTCGTTTCCCAGTTGTGCATTCGCGGTTCGCACACGCAGCCCATGGAGACCAATCTTGTTAATTGCTAGACGTTTTTTGCCCAGTATTCGGCAATAAATGAACCGATGCCTCTTTTGGGATTCGTTAAATGAACAATTATCAAATACCGAACCGATTTGCGCAGCGTTTTTTTAACGAGTCCAATGATTAACCCTTTACTGCCCCAATGAATTAACACATTAACTGCCGCTGCGGTCACCGATGCAAAAGATTTCATTGAAATGGAAAAATCTGGCAGTCAATAGTATTTACAATTTTGCACACGCAATTGATATCAGCATAATGACTCAATCCATTGGTCCCTAATACCTTCCCATTATTTTTATTTTGCACAGCTTTTCATGCCGTCGTTCTAATATAACAAAATACGATCGGTGGTTAACGTATTAAACCAATAAACGCTAACTTAACTTTAACTTTAATACAATCTAAATTCCGCCATTGTCCGACGTACATACTTCATATCCTCAAACATAATAAATGTTCCCTCTCCTTTCCGATAATCCTAGACCTAAGCTCACCCTAAAATAGATTCACACATCCACTTCCCAATCCAGTTCCTCCAAATAACATTTCCATGATTGTAAGTCATGGGTTGTAGTCCTAGGGAATTGAGAAACGCAGAATTGACAGTCAGTTATCCGTGAACCATCAATCAGAACATTTCGCTGCCACAAGGTTCATTATATGTAAAATTTGTATCATAACAACATATTTTCTTGTTCCTTAAAAACGGTCAAGAGTTCGTGCTTCCCACGAAAACCTCAGATCTCCCCATGCGTCGTAATTCAGGTGGCATTCACGCGGCAACAATTTACGACTCTTGTTAGAATCGTTTCAGCGAGTAACGTTTCTTCGCCAGACTCACGCGCTTAACATAATGATTATTACGTTTCCCAACTTAGAGACTGCGACATACGGAAGTTTAGAAACTGCCAGCTGTTCCGTGAATTGTTTAAAAAGCTATTAACACTTTGACTGCCACGGTGGTCACCGGTGACCGGTGCAAAAGATTTTAGTAAAAATGCAAAAAAATTGCAATGAAGTCTATTTGCAATCTTGTACGTGCAATTGATATTGGAACGGTGCTTTAATACTTTGGCTTCTAACAACTCTGCGTGATTTTCATTTTGCACGATTTAATTCTACTCTGCAGTATTTCATTGCATCGCGGTTCTAACATAGCAAAATACGCTTGGCAGTCAAAGTGTTAAAAGTAAAATAAGCTAAATTAGAAAAAAATATTTTTATTCTTTCTATAAAATAAATAAAATATTAGGTTCCTTTCTTGCTTGGCAAGCCTCTGCCAGGAAGGAATAGCACTGGAGAGAGATTTATTTGCGTCTATGGTCCGCGGAACCAGCCTCAATCTCGACCTTCCCGGCATCTTACTCCCGATGATATACGATCTCGCATGCTCGTCGCGTCGACGAAAATTCTATTTCGAGATCACGCGCAAAACTCGGCAGGAGAGCGCGACAGCCGCTAATAGGCTAAATCGCTTTTGCTCCTCTCGCTTCTTCACTTCTTCCACTTATATATTCAAAGTCGACTCTACGCTTTCGATTTATTTTTCGAAGAAAAGTGGATTCCCAGGCGACCGGGGTAAACCGTGCTGAGTATAATGCGCTTGGTTGTCGAAGTTTCGGAAGGGGCAATTAGTTTTGGTGATACGCCACGAGACAGAGTATCGATGGTGTTTGTCGTGTTTAAGACACGGGGTGTGTGTAATTATTTTGCGGGTTTAAACGTCTTAAACGTCGTACACATTGTAATACTTGAGTCAGTATTAGCACATGCTGGTACATAGGTGTGTGAATAATTATAGCGACGTTGCCTGTATAATAGTAATTATGTGATAAAAAGTATAAAATCGATGTTTCCTGAAATTTTTAAAACCACTCGTAGATTCTGAGCGTAGACTGTCCGTAATAGATAAAATTGATATAAGTAAAATATCAGTAAAGCTATATAAAATATTATATTAGTAAAATAGTAAATTTATTTTTATAAAAAAATATTTATAAAAAGTATAATTATAATTTTTTTATTATATACTAATAATAAATATATTTATAGATATATAAAATAATATAAATAATAATATAATAATACAAAAAATATATTTATTATTTTATAAAAAAATGATAAAAAAATGAGATTATTAAAATAGTAAAATGTATAGAAAATTGATAGGAAGCGTAAAGTTGTTGTCTTGAAATCACTCGGTGGTTTCGAACACATACTGTCAGCGTGTATGACAGTATGCTTGGTAAAAATACACGTGGTTTCCAAATAAGGGACAGCGTCGACTAAAGGGCGGGATTTGGCACGTAACAATCGATCAGAAAGAACGAGCCGACGAATAATCCATCCTGGTTCTTGGCGCGTATCGCTGAAATTAGTAGTGCGGTGGTTAGAGGCGTGAGGTTGGCGACGAGGATAGTGGATAGGAAAACGGATAAAGGGGGAGGGGTTCGCTTCCCTAACGAGATTCTAATCTTCTTCCCTCGTTAAGGCTTAGGGCTGCTCTGTCAAACTTTTGCCTCCGGCGGTGGGTAATTAAAATGTTAATCGAGGAATTAGGCAGTTAAGGAGAAGGCTCGTCGCAGCGGACAGGGTATATTTTGGTCTGCGATAGCTCTCGCGAGCCGTTCGTCTTGATTAGCCACGAGATGAGTGTGTCTCGATTTATGTTGTACGTGGTCAACTTTTTAACAACGAGGATGTACTAGAACGTATGAAGGTAGACTATGGCGGACTAAACCAGCAATTCAATTTATTGAGAGAGATGTAACAGTGGAGGAACTTCTAAAATGCTTCTAAAATCTTTTAGACGTGTTACTATCGATGCTTATAAAACAGATATTTTCAATGAAGTACCCGACAATGATTTATCTTGTACGTAAATTATTTTATACGTAATCGTTGCTATCAGTTTCCTTGTACCGAATTTGTTTAATGTCTAAAACGTTAACGCCGTCCAATCTACATTTCAGGTAAAAAGAATGACGAAAATAACACTTTTCCCAGAAACATAATTCCGATGCAATGAGCAGAAAATTTGACTAGAATTCTATCTTCCCACAAGATGCGAAACGAAAATTAGATCTCGTCTAGAAGATTACTAAACCCTGATTTCGCCGTAATAAGATCCGAAGCGTAAACTAAAAAATATGATACGTAAAATGTTAATCTTCCCTTGAAATGTGTATAGGGATTCTTTCCGTTTACACAAGAGTTTCCACTGGTGTAATTTTCCGTCCGGTTGACCAACACGCATATTACGCGGAAATTTAGTTAACAGCCCTCCGTCACTCTATAAAGCCCCAAGTTACATCCTCGAAGAGCATGTCATTTCCTCGCTTTTGATGTCAGGGCGACAACAACGTCACCCTTACGTGCACATGCCAGACACTGTCTGCCTTTAGAAACGCGGTCGCGCGGCATTTAATATCACCGTATAATACGCGCAGATTCATTATTTTTTAAACTGTAACCGTAAGTCGTATAATCGAAAAAAAGAATTATAAACGGATACGAGCTGTCGCGTTTTAATCACATGTGCAGAGTGAAGCTATCACCGCCCTATTGCGCTAGACAATTTCTTTTCTATGCAATACTGATCGCCATTTATATTTTGATACGAACTAAACGTGAAACCAACGATACATTTATTTTCTGTGCACTTTGCTTTTAATATTACACTAATTGTGTAATTTCCCTCGTTGTTGTCTAATCACCGACTAATAATAGTGATATGCATATAATCGGGAGAAGTATTATAAAACGTCTTGTAATGCATACTTATGCTACAACAGGGTTATAGTAAAATTATTTTTAATTTATATACATAAATTATTTACGGTGTATGGATTAACATTGACTGCCAAGCGTATTTTACTATATTAGAACGACTATGAAATACTTTCGACAGAATCTACTGCAGGTATTGGACAGCAAAGATTGCATCACTATTCAATGCATTTATAAAATAATAAAACACTCATTCGAATATTTTGGATCTTCAGTAAAATCTCTATTAACGATGACATCAGAAAGCATGTTATAATGCTACTTAGACTTGCAGAACAAAATGACGGAACAAAAAGCAACGATATAATTACTTGTAAACAGTTGTTGGAGCACAAAAGTTTTCCGCCGACGACAAAGTGTAATCCGTAAGAGCAAACGCATCGATCTAATATGCAATCTTGCAATGTGCACCTGCATGCTGTCAAACTTCACGTGCCTCATTCCCTAGATGCAACTTTGTAAAACACACCGAGAGCATGATCGCAGACTCGACGTGACTCGATTTCCATTTCTGATCTCCGTCAACTAATTTCCGGATTACGACAACTCTGGAGCGTGGCAAATGAATTTTGCATTACGTAAATGCCGCTATACGTATTACGTTAAGGTCTTCATTAAGACGTACATAGATTTCCCATTTGAATACACGGACTAATCAAACTTGCATGCATGCATACCATTGAGAATCATATTTTATGTAATGCAACTTTCGTGGTCCGACATTCTCAAACACAAATTTGTCACAATATTGGATGAATATGCAGATAATTCGCGTGAACTATAAGCAAGTCCCGAAAATGGGTCAGAGGAATAACAAGAAGTAACGGTTGTTTACCCCTGTTAGAACATATAATAACAAAAAATTACATTTGGAAGACTTGCATATGCAAATTGATTATGAAAATTACGCTGGAAGAACTGTAATTGTCATGCTCCAGCTGTATATTTGACGTAGTCGGAAAAATAACGAGCCTGGCACTGCTAGAATGAGAATGGAGCTTATGTGTTACGCGACGAGCGTAAGTAGTCATCACTGAAATTAGGCAGACGATACGAATCTGACACAGCGAACTGACACGGAACTAACACAGCACTGATCTAAACCTGCCTTCACAACACGCACCTGAATCTGAAAAAAAGTGCAGAGTGCAACGAGGAGTAATTTTCCAACAGACAGAGAAGCAGAAAGAATTGAACCTGTACGTCAGGAGTAGGCCAGTGAATGAGGGAGCAGACAAAGAAACGGGAAAAATGGAGTGCACATCGACGAAATCTCATGCTGAGCTGACGAGATGGAAGCACATGTCGCGTAGAATATTTTCTTCGTAGCCCGATGATGTCAACTGTAATGTTGATTAAGCGTCGAATTTACAAAAAAGGGGGGTGTACGGTGGTAGAAGTGAAATTTGTAGGGTAAAAGAAAATTAAATAACATACGTAATTATGCGTTGAAAATATATCTTTGTTCGTTTCCGGAATCTAAAATTGAAATAATGGATTCATGATAACTAAAATATGATATGTAAATTTGGGATTGGAGTATATGTAAATGTCTACAAAACGCTGTGCCGATATTTTTGTATTGGATCATTTTATTTACTGAATAATAAAATCATATCAGAGAAGATGAGTTCAATGAAGTTTTATTATGTTCGAGGTTCATTAATTTCATATCTATTAAAGTATAACTTCTTATTTGTTGCTACGATTATATGTTTAATTTATTTTATTGGCCTTGTTCAATTAAACAAGCATTACACTTTTTGTCATGCAACCTGTTTTTGTTTCAACCTGTTAACTTATTGCGAAATATGAAGATCCACTTCAATACCAAGGAGGCCGCTTTAACTTAGCAGCGCAGAAAAGTCCCGTTGCAACAATGAACGCGAGAACTTTGTCTCTAATAGTTTTCGGAGGACAAGGTAGTCCGATATTGCGTAACGCACATGCACCTAAATACCAGAGTAACAATATCCTGACGCAACTGAACCGGTCAAATCGAAACGTACCTCACTGCGTCTGCGTAAGTAAATACCTTTATAGTAATGGCAACGTCATTCAGTGACGATGGTTAGCTCAATGGAACATTGTGTCGACATCATTGTTCAAAGAGACGTTAATACGTCGAATTGAAAGCCGGCTTGCTTCGAAACTGTCTTCCGTTGACACACGAAGTGCTTTTCAAGCGTCTGGCTCATGAGAATAATAGCTAATCGATAGCGGAGAACATGCGTTATCGCAAAAGCGAATCAGAGAACGTTCAATTGTTTGTGAATAAAAGATCTTGATCCATTTTCTTTCAGTCGGAGTACATATGCGACTCATGTAACATTTTGCTAAGGGGATATAATGGTTACACAGAAAATGATGGACTAGTTAGGGTCAGAACATTGTATCATCGAAAGAAAAGTAATTCTTATATTAAACATTAAAAAGAAACTTTCATGTTTCATGGTTTAATTTCAGTATGGTTTTATTTTAATTGTGATACATTAGATATGACAGTCCTGTTTGCTAATTTGAGTTCAATAACACGTGCGTTTCCTAATGTCTTAGGTGATGTAAGAATGTAGGCGACTTAGCATTGGAATACTTTTGACATGTGACATGTTCGTCTAAAGAAACAAGTATATGCATTTCTGTATGTCTTATTGACAATTGACAGGAATTAACGTAGTTACGTAGGTTTATATACCATGTATTAGCTGCAAGCAATTTATTAAACATGTAGAATGTGTTTTTATAATTCAGTCATTCATACTGACCAATGTGCAGATGTCTCATTGACAGTTTGTTGATTGCTTGGTACACACCATTTTTGATTGGCATTTCATAATAAAAATAATTGGCCTTCTGTTGGTCATGGTGACAACTAAAGTCCTTAAATCTTTAATTCACTCGTTTTGTTTCTTTACTTCCCTATGAATGAACCGTGGGAGCGGAATATAGAGGAATAATGACTATCTTTCGATGACACCGTTATAAAAGAGTGCTTCAAATGATGAGTATCGGCATTCATTCAAGTAGACGGTGTCAAGTGGAAAATGAAACCGATAAAATCCAATGGGAATACGATTACGTCATGTGCTCGAATTAAAGTGCAGTGCAGTTCCAACAACAAACATGTTACCGTACTATAATCCATCTTATAAATTAATGAACACTTCACAAAACAGTTACTCGACTGGCTCATTACAATTTGTACGTCGTTTTACTACAGAAGAGTTAATCTAAATTCCGTTAGTTACGATATACATATATTAATTACCAGAATTTTCAGTTCAGAAAACCAAAGATTTAATTCAGATTCAGTTAACTATAAGACGCACGTATTAATTAACACAAACTTCATTGTAGAAATAGATGTGGACATATATCTGATGGGTGTACCCAACGACGTAGTTATTTCAACTTATTACTGATATACAATATCGACACACGCAATAATCCCTGACACTTTCAAGTGCAAACTTGAGATCTAATTCCGCAAATCAACTCCATGACTGCACCTAAAAAGTCGAACTCTTGAAAGTTGCCAAGCCACAACACGCAAAGACGTCTGCCTTAATTGACACTCGATCTATCGCGCGTCTGCGATGTCGCAAGTTGCACGCAAGGAGGCTCGGCTAAAATAAGACGACGAGCAGGGTGTTCATCTAGCGACGAACTTCAGCAGGGTCTACGAACGGCGTGTTGATTTAGAGCGGTTAGTTACGATCCCGAGTACGGCACCGCAGCGCCGTAGTAATATCCCGCGGAATATGGAGGTGCCAGATAAATTCCAGTAGCAATTAGCGGTGGCCGCGATAAAACCCATAATGTCGCTCTGCCGCGTTGCGAAGTCACGAGGGAGAAAGATGGAAAGTTGAATAGAGGGAGCGAGAGAGAGACAGAATGTAGAGTGCAGAGGGTATAACGGTGAGAGGGAGAGAGGGGTATAGACATACAAATAGACAGAGAGAGAGAGAGAGAGAGAGAGAGAGAGAGAGAGAGAGAGAGGATGAAAGTATGGACAAGGAAAGAATACGTGCCGAAGCGAGAGATGACTCCACATCGGTTAACGCTCGTGATTTTTATCGCTAGCTCATGTTCTCTCCGATGCCGGGCGAACATTACAACGGGAACAAACGATGTAGTCAGCGAGAAACTCGTTTCGCACTTGATATCGAATATTAAAAAGTCTCGTGTACAGCGGACGTTTCTGAACTTGCGACCGACGAGTAACGGGTATCGTTAAAAATAATTATCTACATTTATAGGATCGTTCGTAGTAAGACATGTCCGAAAATGTCGAACGTAATTACTGACAGAATTATGTTCGCCATAAGAGTGACGTGTGTACGTTGTAATCCTATGTAGTGTGTTAATATAACCGAATACAGATTTAAAATATAATAAACTTATAATAACGAATAAATGTATTAGTCGTAAAACAAAAAATGATTCAAAAAAATAAGTTAATATCCCCATAGGAAAATATAAGTATGTCATCGTTGATGAATGTAAAATGTTTCCGCTTAGGGATTTTTAATATTATTTCATATAAAATAATTAATATGATAAATTCTTGAAATGAGTATGTCTTGTATTAAAAACTGAAATTCGCGAAGTATTTCATCGTAACGGTACTTTCGACGTCAGTATTGTAAAGGAAAAATAGAAATCGGATTCAAGTTTCATATTATAAGTAATTAAAAGTTAGATTAAGGGCAGCCTGATAGCTATTATTTGGTTAATCCTTTACGTGGTAATACGATTAATAAGAGTTTAAAATAAAAAGTTGGACTCAGGAGGATGAAAGAAAGTTTCTATTCAAACTTCAGACCATAATACCCAAACATCTTGCGCATTTACATTAATGAATGGCTTTTTAGAGTTTGGAACCTCTTTCGTCTGCGACAGTACACAATTGTACACGAAGAAAAAATAGAATCTACTAAAATTATATTGTTATATAACTTAACAAACTGCGGATTTATTATTATTTTAATAGTATATAAATTAAAACAGAAATTATAGTGGATGAGAATTACAGGACACACGACTCGCAACAATTATGTAATATGCTCCAATTTTCGGCCCTTCACTGTATTTTGTACATATACCAATCAAACGTATCTTCAATTATAGGTGATAATATTCATTATAGGTATGTATTGTCAAAGCCTGAGTAAATTTACGAACACCACCATTTTTCTTAAATGAACATATAAAACATCAGTGTGACAGGCGGAAATGGGGAAAATTCCAGTGAGCACGTTCGATGCGTGGACTACAATCGGATCGTGAGAACGCGTGTTAAATTAAGATTAGAAGCGCACGTCGTGGAACGTACATTATCGAAATCAGTCATCGTTTATGGAAGCGCATGGAAGCCGACCCGCGACGTTAATGACCTGCAAATTGCGAGCCGCGTTATGGTAAGGAATATTGATGACTGTAACGCCGGCTGTATGTCTCTATTTGGATACTCGCTGTCTCCGAATGAAACCGCGAAATGTCATAAGTGAAGGAAAAATACGAGTACGGGGTGCGCAAACTGTTATGTGATCAAAGAGGACTAACTTCTCTCGTCTTTGTCACATAACAGTTTTTGTTATGTGGTCGAAAGTCCCCACGAGCGAAATTTTTTTTTCTTTATATTGTTCATTTTTAAACAGTAAAACCAATGCCAAATTTTGTCTTTGTCACAGAAAAATCTTATTTTAACAGTTTTTGCAATCGGTCTCGAATGGGTTAATATCCATCCTTTTAGAATTTTAGGCTGACGGCATGCACATACGATATTAACTTTAGGTTTATGAACATATAAAGATGTCTCTATGGATACGCGTCAAATCGTACTTTCTTCTTCAATACACAAAGTAAAAAAAATGAAACTTCTACCATGTCTTCATGTTTATAAACACATGGAGACAAAAATATGAACATAAGCAGGTACGCCGGGTCAACTACCGCAGATTTTAAATATTGGGTTTGCAGTATTTCAGTTACATTGTGTGCACTTATTTTTCACGATTACTTTGTAAGAAATTCTTGATTGTATTCATATTTATTTCTGAAGTAAAGCTTTTATGTGTGGAGCCGATTTTTGAGGATTAATGCTCAAGGAAACGTTATTTTATATAATTAATATTCCGTTTATAACGCATACATAACGTGTTACTTAACTTTACGAAGCTTATTTTTAAAGCCGTAAAATAGATTTAAAAGATAATAATTCGTATATAAATACGAAGAACAAGCAATAAGATATGACATCGATATTACCCGAGCACCGACATTGCGGTTTAAAAATTCAACAGAATTGGCGCAAAGAGCGGAACGAAAGTTGCACGAACGCCGAACGTAGATTATGCATCTCTTTGCGCCGTAGTAATCCGTAAACCTCTGCAAAACCGAGAGAAGCATGATTCGTGTTGACGTAATCCTTCTGCGCCAAAAAGAAGAATAAACGCATCCCTCAAGTAACGAGATGCTCTTTTAATATTCTGGCGGAATAAACGAGCACTCCTTAGCTGTTCCGTGTAACTTGTAAATGGAATGCATCTCGGGTAAATTGTGAATGGCACAGCAGTGAAAGTGAGCAGAAGAAAGGGCAGCAGAAAGAACATACGAAAGAAAGAGGAAACAGAAAAGACTGCTTTTGTTCTTTAAAGAAAAAAATCGCCAAGAATATCTGAAATGTTTCTCATTTATTTAAGCAGAAATAAAGTTAACAACGCCACTTACGATATTTCGACATAATGAAATTGTCTAATGGTCTTAGATCGGACTGAATGATGCAGTAAAGAACCTTTCGACGACTACGTATAAAAAGAATGACAAAAATTAAAAACGAAGAAAATATCGACTATTTTCGGACTTCCCTGTTCAATAAATCCAGAGTTTGCTACCAAAGGAAAGAAGCGAAAAATGATAAAGTGGTTCCGCACGTGGCTTCTTCCAGTCAGACAGTCTTTGAGGGTTCAAGTGCGCGTGCACAAGTGGTAAAAATTTCCACCCGAATGAGCGCCGACTCTTGTCATCCGTTCAGTGCATGTCACGACATCGTCACGTTTCCCAACTCGCAATATGCATGTGTTCCCTCATGAGATTTTAATGGCATTTCTGGAAAGAATGCAGGCACAGCCGATTTCTCATTCAGAACCTTCTCATTCGAATTTTTCAGCCAATTGTCGAACAACCGAGTTGCTTCGAGCATCGATTGAATTATTCTCAATGCGAAATACGATTTCCTATCAAATATCTGACCCAGATCATTCACAATAGATGTACACCCAACTCTCAAATCACGCGGAACTTTTTTTACGCGATCTCATTTTACACGGTTTGATCAGTATCGCGGAGTATAATTTTTCTTTTTGTCTTTCTTTCTTTTCATATTTTTTGTTGTTGTCATAATGCTTCAAATATAGCAATTGAGCGATGACTTACTAGTAGATCGTGCATTAACCAATGTTGACTTAATTCATATAATATCTGAAAACCAACCTAACGACGAATGTAACAGGTACCCTGAATATCAGCAAATATGTGAAAACTCAGTAAAAGAAAAGATTGAGGACAAATCACGCGAAAAAATGAACATTAACAACGAGAATTATGTCGAACATATAAATATCTGAAGCGATGAGATTATACGTTTGTGTCAATTACGAGGTGCATGTTAATCGTTGCCAGTTGCAGTAGCGACATTGACCGAATAATATTCATTTTCATTTTTCATAATGTCAATTTTTGTATTAACATTTTAACGACCGATAGGCGATTAATCGACTTTTCGGTTTCAACTGCTATTTACCGGTAGCCGATTAATCGGCTTTTGAGTGGTCAACGGTTATATTAGAGAAAATAAATATCAGATGATATGATGACAATTCTAAATGACAATAAAATTACACTGCTTTGAAACCAAAGGATTCTCAAAAACACATTCAGTATTTTTCAGTTATAAAGCTTTACAAATAGGCATATACACAATTCCTGCGCGATATCCAAAACAGAGTCGGTCATTAGTGAGTGTCTTCTTCAGTCAATAGCGGTCGGTAAAGTGTTAAGTTATGCGAAATAAGCTTTTATCTCCTTCAATTTTTCTTTATGTCGCGGCGCATAAGAATTAGAGCTGAACGCTGATGAGCAGGACACGTGCTCTTTGACAGGTCGTGGCTGCCTTCAAAGGACGCGCGCTCGATCGGGGTTCGCCATTCGAGAACGCATTGAGATTAGCTGCACCGATGGCTTTACTTGTGGCAATAATTGGCGCGGCCTGCTTGATCGCGCGTTCGCCGCTCGTCGCCTATGTATCCCGAACTACGACGGCCTAAGCTGCTATACACTGCTTCGAAGATCCGATTATAGCAGCTTCGAGAGAGAATGTCGCCAGACTACGTCAGGTATAAACGGAAGGCCTTGTTATTTCGGGCTTTGTGGAAATCCGAGATACGCGCGAGTGTGTCTTGACCCGTATCTATGTAGGTCTGTTACAAGCAGGAGCAGAGAAAATTTCCTATTACTTCAGATATGTTACATCGTACTTCCTAGTTGATGATTATTTCTATTCGTGTTATCCGTTAGTTGAGGTATCGTGTCATACTGTATAGTTACATTCAATGTTTCATAGTACATGTCTATTTTGGATTTTGCCGATGGAATATTATTATATGTACGGCGTAGCGAGGTATCGTCTAATACTGTATAGTTACATTCAATGTTTCATAGTACATGTCTATTTTGCATTTTCGATGGAATCTTATTATATCCGTTGTTATACGTTAGTGGGGGTATTCTGTAATACTGTATAGTTACATTCAATGTTTCATAAGTAACACCTTGGTCACCATATAATTGTGCGGTACCATTGTTATACGTCACTTACTTACGCATATACACATGCAAAGGCACGCTCGTGAATGCCGACACTATCGAGGGTCCAGATTTGTCGCGTATCGGCCGGAATTTGCATACTCGGCCGACGTTCATGCGTTGGTACGCTGATGTGCCTTCGAAATTGGTAACACACCGCATGGGCAGTGCACACGTTCAATCTACGCATATATCTGAATGCATTTCGGATCCCACTTGCGTTGACACATCAACACTTATGAATAAATAGAGCAAGTCTGGGTGACTGTTAAATATTGTTAAAAGATTTTTGTGTTATATGAAATGAAGCATTGTGAATGTAAAATGTTCTCCAACATGCTTTTACTTAGGTCTTAAAAATATTTTATGCCAGTATATGGATAAGATGATCAAGTTTCCAATTGTAGTTGCAGGTGACATACAGTATTTCTCGGATTCAATAATACTAATGATACGCTTATTATTAATTTTTTCTGCAATTTATTCTGCAATCAGGTAATTTAAACCGAAAATCTGCTTGCACCATATGTTGGTGCAACCTTGTTCGTAGAAATTGAAATTCGATTAACAAATTTTTTTAGAACTTCTCTATCTCATCAGGAGTTTAAAACGACAAGCTTTGCGTTAATCTACGCGTGTCTTTATACATATAGAAATTTTACATGAACTCTACATCATCAGGAAGCTGCAATGATAAATTTCGTCTTGATTTATGCTTATATTCATACACGTAGAGAAATTCCAATAAAAGTTCCCAATCGAATTCCAATTTCAAGCAAGTAAGGGCTTCATCTCATTATCCACCATAGCGAAAAATAACTACCGTTCCATGTGAAAGAAGCTCGATCCTCTCTTTCTCGTGTGAAGACCCAACTTATAAAAGTAGCCCTCATAAATGCCACAGAGTGAAAATCAGCTCGCATTTCTTGTATATAGAGAATCCACGCGGCCACGAAACCATTTCACTTATCGCTGGCGTGCTTTAATTCCAGCGTTTCGTCTTTCTCGAATTTCATTAGCTCATTCCTCGGTTCTCGGCGGGGATGAGGGTGGAGGTTCAGGCGGGGCCGTACACAACCGGTTCTCCAGGGTGCGCGCCCGTTACTTTCGTTTTGCGCTTGAATGTAAGAGGGTAGAACGGTCAGAACGGCCAGATCGGCCCGATAGGTAAACGAAACGCGCGCCGGCGGGAAATCGCAAGCAGATAACATCGCGGAAGATATTTGTCCGGAAATTACTTTGCCTGATTTACCGTCCAGCTTGTTTAATCCTCTAAGTGCGGAAGACTGCACGCCTTCATATTTATGTGAATTCAATCTTTTACATCGTTACCTTTCAACAAGCGATTGTAACGACGCGTTGATAAGAGATAATAATTTTAACCGTATTGTATTTTATTTAAATAATTAGGGAATAGACATGAGATTTCCAAATTGGTGAATGTGATATGTAGAATGCTGAGATTAAAGAATGATTATCATAATGACTCTTCATAAGTTCGGAAAGAAAAGCCAGATGAAGAAAAGTATGTTTACACTGTACAAACATTTTTAGAAAAACGAAATTTTGGCATATATTAACTAAACTAAAACTAAACTAAACTAACTAAATTACTACAACTAAAAAAGTGGCTCGATTTTCCTTAATTATGTATGTACGGATTAATGTTTCCAAATATGTCATGATGGACAAAACAGCGTCTTGAACTTCCGCCGCATCAATATCACCAGAAATATTAGTATTCAATATTAAACACAATTCCACTATTACCTTTTACATTCAATTGCTCTGAAGTCGTAGAAGTCTGAAGCGTTTTTTTAACTCTGGCCAAGTATACCGATTGTAGAGTTCGACAGTGCAACTCGCGAACGATGTACTTCGCTCGTTCCTGCCGATTACGATTCTTTATCGTAAACGCGCTTAATGCACACGCTAGACGTGTCCCGAATGCGGAGCCACTTCCCATCTCGCCTCTACGACTTTATTCTTTTACAGACGTATGAAACTCCTCGCTGTTTCAACGCCGGGGCACCTGAGTGGCAAAAACTTTTATGGAGAGTGTCGTGATATCCGACGTGCTCGTGTGTGATTTAACGTTGGCATTTCCCCAGTTTCTCCGTTTCGCGTTTACCGTTCAATAAGGCCTCTTCCACTCCCTTTATAACGCTCGCTTTATCGACCTGGACTCGACCTGGACCCGACTAGCTATGATTTTTTTTTTATGTAAAAATAAATTATTGCTTCGGCAGAACTCGTATCAAACGCCTGGCTGCAGGATGCGATGGCAAAACAAATTATGCGAAAGAAGCGTATACTATGTTGTCGATTTATGTTTCGTATTGGATGCAGATCGTATAGTGCAGTAGATGGAGTCACACAATTTTCAGTATTGCCATTCTTCGGGAGGAAGCCGTACTTCAAATCCCACACGTTTGCTGTTTTATGATTGAACACCAAATTACTTTCTTTCAAAATAAATTCTCAGACGTGGAAGAATGTTTTTCGAGTGTGCGGTGAATGCTATAGAATTATATGAATGTTATGTAGCAATTGTCTTAGTTTTTGATGCACAACTCGAAAGATCAGAACAATATTATTTTTAACACTTTTTTTTATTTGCGTCTACAAAGAAATGAAAATACATATGACACACGCAATGCAAATTACTAGTACTTTAAATTACTTCCTTTTAAATTAATTTGCAGATGTAGAATAGTATTCTTCAAATATACAGCAAGTGCTATATAATTATATGAAAGAAGGTTTTAATGCATATTTCACAAGATCGGGGCATTACTATTTTCTACACTTTTCTTTATTCGCCTCTACGAAGTAATGCAAATACATCCGACGCACGCAATGCCAACAGCTAAGCCGAATTTTTTTGTCATTAAGAATTATGCGCCACATCCCGGGTATTTGCCGGATCTTCGCGTCGTCAAACGTTACGTACCGTAATGCGAGGGAACAGCAGCGCGCATTGTTAGCGAGAAGAACGTCATCCCTTACAATTACCGCAGACCGTGACTGTCTCGTGTCGTGAAAAAAGTTTCTTCGAGATAACGATGACATCGTTAGCGAACACCGACCGTCAAGTGAAAATAATGTTTAGCCGCGATGGTAATGGGCGCATTTCCCTTAATACATCTCCCGGCCGAGCTTACTTTTGAACCTAGTTTAGCCAACTTCGCCAATTACCGCTGCGCTCGCGTGGTGAAAGACAGACTGGCGGGGAGTGAAATTCTTTCCACGCGATAGTGGCTTAGTCCTGCGATATTTTCTTCTGCGCCACTGAGCGTATACAGTTTGAATATCTTTCGTCTGGTATAGTTTTGATAGCGAACTTCGCGCTGAGTCCTCGGGCGTAAAGAATTCAACCGCAAAGTTGCTGTACCGAGACAGAACAAGATTGGCTCAGATCTTTATGCTAAGCAACCGAGTGTCGGATAACGTGCCGATTAAAATATCTCAAATGGACACCGCAAATGTGTCTACAGTAACTTTTGTTAATTCGGCGTCTTGGTAGATCAACTTTTGAAACTCGTTTGTAACGTGGAACACAGTCAGATATCGTGTATTTCACGGAGACAAATTAGAACGGTAAATATTTTCTGATCCAGAGTGTGAGAGATATTGCAAGTTCTTTAACATTCGATATTTATTATCTGCGTATGGAATATTATCTCCGTATATGAGATAATATTTCAGAATCGTGACATTTCGCTGCTGTACAATTTTGCAATTAACTTTATGGTTAATATACAGACACTGTCTAGAGGACTAATTTACATTGTAGCAAAACAATGGCGCATTGCTTTGGCTAGTAGATCACTTTTTTCTTGATCTGGGTCACCCATCTCGATGAAACTCGTCCATTTTGATGCTTGCGCGACAATTAGAGCAAGACCCCTTCTTTTCATTCGACGGTACGGCCCGGCATTGTTAGTTAAAAATGCGTGCGGGTTACTACCACTGAAAGTGGATGATACGATTGAAAAGTGTGCCTAACGATGTTATTAGGGGCTGGAAAGTGGGCACGGATTTAGGGATGAAGAAAAGAGGGAAGTGATTGAAGTTTTGAACTGGAGTGGTGAACAGATAAGGTAAAATGAGGAGTACGGATTTAAGGAGGCATGAAAATAATAGAGATAGATGCATTTTCTCAGAAATGAAACAATATTTTAAATGTGTTTGCACCTGAAGAATAAGAAAGATAATGAAAAAAAGGCAAGAAAGAGGTAACGAAGAGGACGTAAGTATAAAATAGGGCGAAGAAAATAGTACTAACGAGAAAAGAATAATAAACGATAAATAAGAAGAAATGAAAAGAATAAGAACACGGAAGCAAAAGTAAAAGTGTGAGAAATAAAGTTTGAAGGGAATATGAAAAGAAGAGAGATTCATTAATTTCCACAATAAAGCTTTACTATAATATATATATACTATATATGCTTGCGTCCGACGAATAAGAAAAATCATGAAAAACGAAGGAGGGGAACGCAAGTATAAAATAGAGGGAGGAAAATGACACTAACCAGAAGAAAATAATAAAGGACAATGAGAGGTGCGAGGCAATACTGCTAAAGACAGAAAATAATGGCGAGAGAGGCTGGGAAGAGAGTTGAAACAAAAGAATTTCCTTCGTCCTTATCCCCATCGATCCAGCGTCCAATTACAACGAGAACGGTTTCAGCTTGCGAAGCTTTTCGGCAATCCCTCTTCGCCCTAGACACGCTTCACGCTCCGAGAAACATCGTTCGATCATTCCTGCTCAAGTGGCACTGCCTTATTGGACAACCGATGTCGTCGCAGTTTCCGTTACATTCGCGTATCGGAAAATGAACAGAGAGTGTGAAAACAAATTAATACGATACGTAACATGTACTCGTGCTACCTCGATCCGATAAGCGTGTGTTGTTTGTCGGAAAAAATAATAGGTCTACATGATCGTAGTAAAACGTTGGCATAGTCATAAAACTGTGAATAGATCAATCTCCTATTGTATCAGTCAGCGGAAGAAGAAAGTGGCACCCGCGAAGTAGTACAAATCCGAAATATATCAGACGCGTGGAACAAGTGCTATTCAAAGGTAACAGTAGTATAGCCACGAAATAGGGAGACGAGACATGAATTATGCATATTGTGAATTCTTAAATTTAATATAGATGTGCTTGACAACTTTTAAAGCAGAGAACAGAAATAATAAAATTAACAATTAACAGAGATAATAAAATGAACAATTATCAATCTATCAACAGTAATTTAATTACATGAGTAAATGCAGAATTATCGATTTATAAATTGTAACATAGTTATACGAGGAAATGGAGAATGATAGATTTATCAATTGCAACAGATTTACATGGAAAAATGCAAAATGATCGATTTGAGAATAATTTAGTCAACAGCAAGAGCACGTGAGTGATACAATTGCAGATATTTCATGAACCATCGTCATTATAAATGACAAGTATGGCAGTTGACGGGTGCCACACGCATAAAACCGGGAGGTAAGTAACACAAACGCTGAATAGAGAGACAAGTAGTATAAACACACAAGAGGCACGCGAAATGCCAGTCACCGCAGCGTAATAATCTCACACACAAGAAACAATAAAATTTATCTGCGAAGCGGAAGAAATACATTTTTTTTCGGCGAGTCAAGTGTAGGTAACGGAGCCACATACGTATGTGCCCGTCTATATACACACATTTGTGGAAGCTTAGCCATGAGTTATGGCGGTCGGCGGTACGCGGAACCCGGACGGTTGCCGGCGGTTAATTATACGGTGGGATTAGCTTGGCCGGCACCGCCGCAAACCAACCCCTATAATTTTCTCGAGGGTTCAAATTCGAGCGTAAAGCGAGCTCCTACTCGCCACTGGGAAGAGTAGAAAGAGTGGAAAGAGTGAAAAGGGGGAGAGAAAACGTGCCGGGAGACTTGAAATTGGCCACGGCGGAAGGAGCAAGATGCGAACTCGGCGAAGAAGGAAGCCCTGCCTTTCCTTCTGTTGCTGGTGAGGCAAACGAAAATAGAAAGAACGGAACAAAGGGAGACTAACGATTCATTTAAATATATTAGTTATGTATCAGTTGTATATGATGTACGTGCAATACGAAGTATGTACTGAGCTTGCAGTTCTGCAATATGCACTCGTCCCTTAATTTACCCGGCACTTTTTTTTGCAGATTTGCATTCGCGTAAAATGATCCTACGTGGAACGGATACCCCGCGTAAATTGAGGGACGGGATATTTTAAATATACCAATATTCCTGTCCATATTAAAATCAGTTGCAGAGTATGAAGAGGAGATAAGTACGGAAAAATGCATTCAGGGAAGATGGATATTAATAGAAAAAGAAAGGCGAACGATAAAGCAGAAAAAGGTTCACCAGAAAGACTTTCGATGGGGCATTCCAAATGCAATTGGTGCTACGTGTTATGCCTTCTATTTGCCATCTATTCGAATCTGACCACTGTGTGCTACGTGCGCGCAAAATATTCCGATCCCATTACGTTTCCATTATATCGGCTTCCAAGCCGACCAACGCAATCTTCACGGCAATGACCGTTTGCACTGGCGCGAGTAACGAACACCTGTTGTAGATTATAATCGAATGGCCGGCGCATTGTATTAATATCTTTTAATATCTTTATCTCGCCTACATGAGACCGCCATTGAGCGGGTGCGCTCCTTTTTTCTCGCCAGCCAACCGTGGAATTCGATTCCAACGAATGAGAGCGGAATAAGCTTAATTTATTAGCAGCCCGTAATTCGTTTTTATATTTCCGGTGTGTCTGCTTCGCGTTATCGCCATCGGCTGGAGTAATTATAAAAATCGCACCCGCTGATAATCGCTTTTAAGAGATAAATATGTGACGCGCGACGTGTGGTATGCGACCGTGAAGTAAATAACTTTAACGCTTGCAATATGGCTTGGGTGTTAAATAGTATTTATCGGATTGTCCAAAATTAATTAAAAAAGCTGCCGATTGTTATTGACAGGTATCATCACGTTTCCGATTAAGCGTGAAGAATTCAGACGACCGAATATAATAAAAATGATGCAGTAACCTATTTGATCAGAAAGTTTGGACAAGACACATTTAGCTTTTGCAGGGAGGAAATTACATGTTACCGTATTAAGGGATACATTTGAGATAATTTATAGTTTCTGATAATTATCCTGTATTTCTGTGACCATATTGATGCAGCTTATATATAAGAAAATAAAAATGTAAAAGCATACTTAATGTTAATATTCCTAACTTGTTGCTACAAGTCATTCGTTAGTGCATTTCTCGAAGACGTATATAAGAAAAACATTTTTCCGGAAGACAGACATTCGTCACATCACAGACCCCAAAGGTTATCGAAGAAATAGTTACACGTTTTTCCTCTCAACAAAAAAAAACTTTTAATCATTAATTTAGTCGAAGAACAAATTTGCATACGTGAGTACTTTAAGAAATAGGGGCAAAAGGGGAAAAAAATAAGGAGGCGGAATGCGACAAGTAAGCAAGAGGGGACTTTGAAAGATGACGCAAAGACGTTTCAATATGTCGCACGTTCCGTTGAAAAATGAACGGTCCACCCTAGTCTGTTGCAGACTCTTTCTTAACTTCATCGAGCTGCTTGACGCACCAGCTACTATATTCATACTCAGACAGTTGAGAACGCGATAAGATTCTGTAACAACTCACACACGAGTATTATTTAATTGGGAGGTGTAATAATCAAATTTGTATTTGAGTAGATGTTAACACTTTGACTGCCATGATAAATGTGATGCCTTTGAGTCAAAATATTCGCAATGGGCAGTAATTACTAGTTTATAAATGCAGTTGTTATTGGAATAGTGATGCGATCCTTTGGTCTCTAATACCTGCACATTATTTACATTTTGCATAACTCAATCGAACGCTGTATTATTTCATAGCATCGCCGTTCTAATATAGTAAAATACGCTTGGCATTCAACGTGTTAATGATGAATTTTTGACAAAATTCTCTTGACAAAATTCATCTACCGTTATTAATAACACTGAAGACAACAGACGTCAGAACGTTAAAGATACTGTAACAAATACGACTATTCATCTGAACGCAGCAGAAACAGACAGAAAAGCCTATTGTTGAACGCCATTAATAGTGACATCGTGCACGAGTTGCACCGACGAAATTACAGCGAGGGATCCGAAATTAGGTCGAAATATCGTGCGACGTCGAAATATCCGAGAACGTCTCGTAGCGAGGTGCGTCCCCTCAAGCGCGCTACATTACGTTTCGCGGGCAGACAATGTATTCCACGTCTTCGCCGAGATTGCGGAGAAATACGGACGACCTCGTTGAAAATTCACGCTCGCTTCTGATCTCTTACGGTATCACCCACCGAGGTGCCATTATCTCTTTCGGCTCGAAAGGGATACAAAGAAGGGAACGTGAGAGGAACGGCAGTAAAAAAGAGGGCAGGCAGATAAAGGGATGAACAAATGTGACGAGTGCGAAGGAGGATGAGGTGAAGTTGAAAGGATCAAAAGGAAGGGACGAAGAGGGAGAAAAGAATGTTCCTATGGATCTCAAATTTAACTCTGCAAAGCGGTGACTAAGGCTTTCTTCGTTTTTAAGTTGATTTGAGATTTTACACGGGTTTTTAAGTAAATTTGATTAAGAGATTTTGCATGATTTACACATCGCATAAGGCGATGCATAATACGTTTTGGACTGTGGTGGTACGTTTTGGATGATAATGAAAGGCGTGAAATTTATGAAAGGTTTAACGGGAAATTATATACATTGGCTTATCGTTCGTCATTGCAAATATTTGGTAAATTATACATATTGATTTAATGTACGTCATTGTAAACATTTGGTAAATTTGGCAAAGTATACATTTTGATTTATTGTACGTATTTAACATGTCGCAGTAAGATACAGGATAACTTTCGTATAATGAAAATATTATGAAAATGTAATTATGCATGCAACGAAGATAAATGGCAATCCCGACTCGTAAATCAAATCAGGTCACAATATTACGAACGAAAATCACCAGAACACGTAAATCGCCAACGAAAGAAATGATAAATGAAACCGTCTGAATTTGAAAGAAACTTGTCCTCAATTTATTTTGACCACGGATCCAAGTTTTCTCTTCTAGGAGAAACCTTTTCATCTACCTCGAACTAGCTTCGCAAGATCTGTCACAAGAAACTGCAAATCATACCGATGCGAAGAATCGCCATAAAATTTAAGTACAGAAAGATCAGCTTGACATCTGACTCAAAATATTTCATTATACGGTCAATTTTTCAGCAGTACTACCACTTCAGACCCGAATGAATTAAAGACGCGGCGAAAAGTCTTTCAAAACCATAGCTGTTGCTAACTTGACATAACTGACTTCTACGCTCTCAACGTAATCAAATATAAAAATCACAAACACACCTTCTACTAACGTATATACACTTAAAATAAAGTTATCGATACTGTCATACATAATTGACATTAAATTTAATACCGTAAATTTATACATCATTGTCATTAAATTTATCTGTTTATCACATATAATTGATATTGAATTTCGTTTATTCGTATATTTGTGTACTGCGTTTGAGGTTCACTCGTTTTCTATCGTTGTCCTATATCCAAATTTTTGTCGAAGCAAGAAGTTTCGTGTTAGAACAGAGAATTTGGGTTAGCGCACATGTAGGGTGTGAGGCAAAGTACTGCGAGGTAAGTGAAAAAGATCAAACGCTTGATGGGTAAAAAGGTCGACGACGATGGTGTTATCACGGAAATCGATCTCGGTTTCCGATTGGAAGTGCGCGCGCGTGCACAAAGTCGCCTTCCTGGGTCGTTAGGATCGCCAATTAGATTCCCTTTGTCAGGGAGTAAAGACGACGAGCTGGATGGCACGGATACAAGCGACCGAATGACGACTTCTTTTAAACGCAGATCAAAAGAACCCAATTGCTCGTCCGTGAATCGATTACTTCGATTTGACGCGGTGTAATAGTTTTTATTTTCCTTTTCTCGGTCATTTTTCCTTGGTTGCGTTGCGTTGGCACGATCGAGATCTTTTTATCATTTCTTCCAACCTCCGATACTTTTTGAAATATAACTTCTCTTTTTTCGTGGTAGAATAAGTCGACGGATCGATTCATAGATGTGTCACGAAAAGTGCAGTGCTTATTGAACTAAACGAGGCCAATAAAATAAACTAATCAAGTAATTATACTCACAAATAAGAAATTTTTTCTTTATTGGTGAAATAAATTGATATCTTAAAAAAATGTATATATTTATAATATAAACAGATTTTAAGCGTAAAAATTCTTTTATATAACCAATGTTTTATTTTTATTGTGTGGCAACAATGCACCTTCTTTTTTTGTCGAATTTAAAATATTACTAGTAACGTACATATATCCTATGTATATAGAACGTTGTTACTCCTGTAGTACGTTACAGTAACAATTAAGTAGACGCAATACGCGGCCAATTAATTTTTTATGGACATCAGCGAAATTACAGTCTCACACATGTGTACCTCACACGTACACCCTGTCTTAAACACAACGAACACCATGTGCTGCAACAAAAAAAAATGACGTTCGTTGACGTGACTTACAGAACGCCTGCCAGCTCTGAATCGATCGAAATTATAGGATAATCGTCGAGTTTACGATTCTTCGTGCTCCGATTACATTGCCGTCGTCCCGGTTTCGGGTTGGATTGCGGCAGATCGCGGCAGATGGCAGCAGATGCCAGCAGATCACTGTAGATCACAGCAAAAGGGAGGGAAAGAGAGGTGGGCAGGTCGCTTTTGTGACGTGGGAGGACGAATAATCGGAAGGTTTGCCAGGTGGTAGTCGGGACGTTCGCGCGCCGACGGCACGCCCGTAGCGACAGATATTGCTTTTCCACGGCGTCGTAAATTCATGGCAGCGTGTATTAATGCCCCTCCCGTCACCGGGAGGAACGCACGAAATTTCCTCCCTTCCTCTTTCGTCCGCTCTCTTACTCGGCACTGCCATTACTCATCTCGCAGTTGTGTCTCTCACTACTCTATGCGCGCCTATGTGTGCCCGCATGTACATATATTCACCGAGATACACCTACGTATACGGACATTTGCCATCTACACTATCGACACTCCTCTGTGCACTTCTATGTATGCCCGCATGCACATATATTCACCCAGGTATACCTACGTTTACCCCATACACTATCAGGACTCGTCTATGCGTTTCTAGGCGCACCCGCATACGTATTTTCACCCAGGTATATCTGAAGTATACGTATATGACTGAAGCACATACATTCACCCAGGTATATTTACATACGTATTTTACTAGGTATATTATTGACTTTTTACACTATGCTCTGTGTAATTCTTTTTATGCACATATATTCATCCAGGTACATACATTTATATTCACTCAGGTTTCTATATCTGATACGTATTTTCACGTATATTTACTTATTTACTTTTTACACTATTGACACTGCTCTGTGACTTTTTATGTATATCCGCATACATTTATATTCACTCAGGTATATCACATATATGGACATTTACCCTCTACACTACTGACACTCCTCTGTAGCTTTCTATATATGCCCGCATACGTATATATTTCATTCAGGCATACCTAACTGATGCACATTTACCCTCTACACTATCGACACCTCAGGGCGCTTCCATGTATGCTGGTGTGCACATATATTCATCCGGAGAAACCTACGTATAAACATTATACACGCGCTTACGGCAGGCGGAAATACACACGCACGTACGATGTTCGACAGGCACGCGACACAAACATAAACGTCCAACGTGTACATTTATGTGTACACATTTTCACATATTGCCTCTCTATATCAGTGCCTCCCTTCGTCGTTCTCTTTCTATGAACCGATAACTCGATAACCACGCAGAAGGCGTGGGATATTCAAAGGGAGGCAGAAGAGGTGAGAAAGTGGCGCGAAAGGAGTGTGAAAAGGATGAGACGATGGGAGGTGCGGAGAGGGGAAAGCCACTCGTAATGAGCTACCTCGGTTAATTAAGCACGTCGGTAAGCGCACTCGCGTCTTGTGGCGTCGCCTAGTCCTCTCTCTTCAGCTCGCAACCCTGCCAACCCTTTCAACCCCTTAGCATCGAGTGTACCCTCTTAGCGTCGGATAGAAATTACTTGTAACGTTGTTGTCGATCGCGCCTTGTTCCTGAACGCCGGTAGCGTGCGGCTGAAGGAAATATCGTGTAACGATGTATATATTATGTGAGGCTGTGGGAAGAGATATGAATTTTTATCAAGCCACGGAAATTGATTTTGTAGAGCAATATATCTGAACTGGCGGTTTTCCTTTTTCATTCCCTTTCTTCTCGGTGCGCAACGTAGCCGCTTTAAGAATTGAAATTTGTCTTCTGTAATATGCTCGTTATCTGTTGGTCGTTACTTATTCTTATCTGTTCCTTACTCTGGTGCTTTTTCATTTATCGCGGCTATTTCTGCAAAGTATTCTAGTCCGCGATAATTGCAACGTAAGCTTTTCGTGCCAGGACGTCGGGAAAAAGTTGACTCAATGCGTCAAACAGCGAGAGTACACGGCAGACACCGACGGCAGTTGAAATACGCCCGTGAGACAACGGCTGGTCGTATAAGTTTAATCCCACGCAGCAGTATAACCTTCTGGGACGTTACTCTATATCGTTCGTTACCTTCATCTCTCCGTCCACATTTTCCTCATCGCCCTCGTTTCCTCTCTTCTATTCCCTTACTCGTGTTCTCTTCCACTGAATCTGTCTCGTGTTTGCACACTTGCACTACGCGTTCTTCTACTTTTTACACTGCCTTCGCCCTTTTTTCTGTTACGCCGAATTACATTCAAAAGATTATCAGTAGTTCATTAACACATTGACTGCCGTGTGTATTTTGCCGTATTAAATAATGTGCAAGTATTGGAGACCAAAGAATCGCATCGTTATTCTAACAATAACTGCATTGCGAATATTTTGGATCTTCAGTAAAATCTCTTGCGCCGGTCACCGGTGACCCCCATGGCAGCCGACGTGTTAATGATCGTTTTCCATGGTAGCCACACACTCAAACATACTCTCATACCATCACGTGATATATGACACAGTATACCTATCTTTTCTTTCATTTCCAATATCTCCTATATAAATGATTCGTTCAGGGACTTCTCACGTGTGTGTTTTTACACTACCTTCCTCCTTCTTTCATTATATTCAATTATATTCAAAAGATTCTTAGCATTCTAAACCTTCTTTTGAATTCTCAAAGACTGACGACAAAATCCGAGTGAGTAATCTACTGATCCTCACGATCCCAACTGCCATGCTGATCTCGTCGAGCACGACGCAGCAAGCCTAAACAAGCGATAGAGAGTCGATAACAGATTCGACGTGCACACAGTGGTATTGAAAGCAGCCCATAAGGCAGTCCGGGGTGCACAATTCCCGAGGGTTGCAACGTCGGCACGGTTCCGATGCATCCGAATTCCTGACACGCGCTAAACAGATTTGGCAGCGAGGTTGGAGAGACACTTGCGGATCTGGAATCGGCAGAAGCTGGCTGGGTAGCAGTCCGGTAGCATGAGTCCGGCACCTGTCGGGCACTCGCCGGTTCCTGCCGAAACCGGCGACTTCTCAAAAGATACGATTCGCACATGACTTGGCCCAGACTCGACACATCTCCTGCGTTTATCTCGTTTCGTATTCCACGGCCGACTTTCCACGACGATATACCCGGCTGTCCTAATACTTGACTTAATCCACGTTTCGAGACCTTCCGCGGAACCGGAAGCAACGCGGAGAAAATGTCACAGAGCAAGTATGGCATAGCGCGAAAAATATTATGGCATTTTGATTTAGTTATAGCATTCGAGAGTTTTCGAAATCTTGTAAATGTTTCATGATTTTCCTGTGCGGATATACTGTATACTGTGACTACAACGCACGTATGTAGTAAATTTGTGGAAAAGATTATGTTGAAATAATAATTCCCACGTTGTGGTGAAGCAATTTTTTTTTTTACTTCGATGAGTGTACTGAATTTATGTAAAAACTCATGTCGAAATGAATATTCCCACCCCCGTTGTAGTACCACGTATATATTTGAACGTTTATTCGGCAAAGTGTTCGTGTTAACAAGGTTCCTCCATTCCCATTACTGTATTTGCCACGTGCGACAGGTAGTTACAAGATGACAAAAGCTTATTCTACACGTGTGTATGAGATAAGTGGGTACAGTATACGAATATACTGAATTCATGGAAAATTCATGTTGAAATGATGAATCCCACCCCTATCGAAGTATTACTTATACATTTGAACGTTCATTCAGCAAAGTGTTCGTGTTGACAAAGTTTCTCCATTCCCATTACCCTTGTTCTACACGTGCATATGACATGAGTGACTACAATGTACGTATGTGCCGAATCGTGGGTAAACTCATGCTGGAATGATTGTTCTCACCCCCATCGACCTATTACTTATACATTCGCACGTTCATTCAGCCAAGTGTCCATGTCGACAAAATTTCTCCGTTCCCACTACTCTTGTTCTACAAGTGCATATAACATCAGCGACTACAATGTGTGTGTGTACTGAGTTGTGAAAAAAAACTCATATACTAATGATTATTTTCGCTCCCATCGAAGGGTTACTTACACATATGCACACGTAAATTCAGCCAAGTATTCGTGTCGACAAAGTTTCTCAGTTCCCGTTACCCTTATACTACATGAGCATACTACATAATTGACTGCAATGCACGAACGTACTGGGTTTCTGCAAAAAATCGTGCTGAAACGATTACTCCCACCTCCACCGACATGTGACTTACACAATCGCACGTTCATTCGGCCAAGTGTCCGTGTCGACAAGGTTCCTCCGTTCCCATGACCGCGCATTCGCCCGGTCCATGACCCATGGTCCATTATCGTACAATACAGAGCGGTATCCCGATGGGGATACCGCGCGGAGGAATTCATAATGAAGCAACAGACGATAAACCCTCCGTCTGTCGGATCGCGCGCAAATATTCAGCTTTTCTCTATTCAGCGGCGTAGATCCGATTATAAACCGGCTCGTACCTTCCGCGCTCGTAATTTTCACATTAGCGCGCGCTCCGCGGCTAACCTAATTCGAGCGCGAGCGGGGGTGGTGCTGGCTTTTGCAACGAATTCGAATTATTTGCCGTTGCCGCCGTGGGAACGTTGCGCGGCCCGTTATCGTACGTTCGAAACGGACTTTCGATAAATCACACCCGCCATTGGCCACCGCTGCCGCCACCCTTACCGCCACCACCCTCCCTGGTATCAAATCAAATTTCCGCGCTCGGTCGACTCCCGCCGCGCGCAGCGTGAGAAATTCGCGTTTGAAAGCGCGAAACTCGCCGAAAAAGAGATGACTTTTGAACGGGCGTGTTATAGGCGGCCACGTTATTTGTCGATGCAACGCGCGCCAAAGCTTTTGTAAGCTAGAAATGCCCGCCGATGCTCTGTTGCACAATCATTTCGTGGCCTTTGCACTTTCACGCACGCCGCCCTTATTACCTTCTTATTAACTTAGTCGCGTCTTCAGTTTTTTTTCGTGTTATAAACCGAATGTGTCTCACATTTTCCGGGTTTATCACGACAGATTTAATTTAACGGGCTTAAATTAAATGAAAATAATTAAACTTAATTAAAAAAACGGAAAACATCAAACGTACCAATGTAGCGTGCAACCAACAATGACATAAACAAGATCGACGTGCAGAACGCGACGAAATGAATTTTATTTCATAATGAAGTGAACAAACGTGCAGAGCTTGCAACGGTGCGCACGCTATTCTTTCCGCATCCGCATTTTTCAAGACGTAACAAAAGGCAGAGGGTGGCTTTCTGTGCGGTCAATTAGAGAATTAAGTACATATAATTTGCCGCAGCACGCGACGGACATCGTTAACGGACCGGCAGTAACGCAGCAACTCACTCCTCCCTTATCGCCCCGTTACGCAATTAACCGTTACGCGACATACAACATGATGGAGCGTAATGCAGCGCCGTTAATATCGCACGGTGGCATTTTTAATTACAGGCCGTACAAAGCTGCCCGAACACTTCCCCAGCCTGCGTAGCGCTTCTTACAATTTGCTCGCCCACAATGGATTTTCTCGTGATATTCGCCATGAAGATCGTCGGAGAGGACTTTCTGAAGTAAAATTTCTTATTTCGCGGTAAAGTATGTTGACACGTTTGGTCATAGGAGCGTAACAGAAAGTGCAACGTTTATTTAATTGCACGAGGCAAATAAAACAAAATTAAACAAGTAAGGGAGTATGCTATAACGTATATCAAGTTTATTCATCGTCTACTAATATTATGAGAACTTGTTTTCCTGAAACAGGTTCAATTGCAAAATTCCGAACTGAATTTTTTGATGACGAGAACATTTTGGCACTTTAATATAAAGCTATGTATAAAACTCTAACATAATACGATTTTATTCGACTGATTTTTCTGTTGTTTAAATGCATTATTGAAGTGTCATCATTTTAATGACAGTGCATAAAATAAACGAATGGAAAAATATCAGCGCAGCATTTTATAGATGTTTAGATAAACTCTAATCCAGAATTTATGTATCGTATTTCAGCTATCGTAAACTCATTATTTCATTTTTTCATTCCAGTGAAGGAATGGACAGTAGTGGACAAAGATATATTTTGACGGATAATTCCCTTTCAAATATTCTTTCACTTTACTTGTTATTATGTATAAAAACGGCTTAGGGGGTATTTTTGATGACCTACCAATTTCGCCTATAATAACACATTTAATATTATTTCACTCACGTTCGCTCGCGTCTACATCGTCACATGTAGCACAGCACGCGTAAAATTAATATCTTGAGGGTATCGGTTGGGCATGTCTAGCCAAACCGTCCAATAGCTTGGATTTTCCACTAATTCACATCTCAAGTCCCAACGGCATCGGACTATCGGAGTTCCAGTGTATTCTGTGGCCAGCCAACCGTTCAGAGCACTCTCCTGCATTGATAGATCACGACTGTCTTCATCCAGTCTCATAGTCAATAAATCGTTCCGCCTTGAAGGCGCTAATCGCGGAACAACCGCCAATTCCGAACGGCTAAATGATGGTGGAATATCGCAAAAGTGTATTAGACGTTTTGCCACGTTAAATTATATGTTGCTCCCTGAGGGCAATGTCATCTAATAAACATTATGTAGCATAATTACTAATAGGATATTAATAACTATTCTACCTCTAATGAGTATCAGGTATATAATACAAAATATACATTTATATTTCACATTAAATACATTAAAACAATTAAACTTTCCGTTTAGGCGGAAAAATGGTTAAAAAAATCTTAGTATATATTTATAACTTTGAAAGATACTATGGGAATTTCCATCATCATGCAAGTTAGATCAAAGTGAATTTTTTATAACCCGTATAATATTAAAAAATATACATGCGTTTTTCTCACGGATATACTCATGTACTCTCTGTATTTATTTTCGGCCTAAACAGATAGTAAAATAAAATCGACTCTGCGTTTATCGTGTTACGTAGTTTTTGTATTAACATAACATTTAATAAGTAATTTTTGTATTTAATACTTTCATAAAAAGAACAAGGACCGGTAGCTAAAAAGCAAAAATGAGTTACAATGTAACGCGATTAACTACTTACATCAACTCTCAGAAGATGGACGAATAAAATTAATATATTTCTATAGTGGAAACTGATTGAACGAAATGAATGAAACATTAATCATGCATATGAAATTAATTAGCGTTGTACGAAAGTGAGAAAGCGACGCTTAATAGATAGGATTAATTAAATACTGGTTTATTTTCCGTTTGAAATGAGTAGCAACACGTGACGCCACGGAACGCGATCGATAGAAGAAAACCGGTCGAGTTTCGAACGGAATCGAGCTCACCGTTCTGTCGCGAGCACGTCGGAATGCGTTTTGCAATTTCCGCCGTGGGAAAATGACGATCGCGATATCGTGCGGACCGGAAACGAGCGTCGCCGCCATTTGCCTTGTGCCTGAATATTCCTGCATCTTCGACGAGTCAAGACGGGAGCGAATCTATTTCAAGTCAACGTATACTTGCATTACAGCACATTTGCACTTCCCTGCAAATCCAATGAATTCACTTAATTTTCCCAGTATCGATCAGGCACCGATCTCATTTGATACGAGCAGATTAATAAAGTACTCGCGAAACTTTGATTACTTTTCCTCCGAATACCGATAAGCTTGCAAAACTTTCATTGCTTATCGTTCAAGTATTGATACAGTTGAGAGGTTACTTTTTTAATAGAGAGTCGATATATGCGCAAGAGTCCTAATTTTTAGATAATTGACTTTTCTATTGCATACTGACACGCTTGCAAAACTTTCATTGCTTATCGTTCAAGTATTGATACAGTTGAGACGTTACTTTTTTAATAGAGAATCGATATATGCGCAAGAGTCCTAATTTTTAGATAACTGACTTTTCTATTGCATACTGTCATGCTTCCAGAACTTTCATTCAATATTAACACATTGCGTACGGGTCACGAGATATCTCGTTTTAATGGTGATTGATACGTTGCTAAAGTAATGAAGTCTTGCGGCAACTTTTAATAGTATAATTGCGAAGTAAATGAATGTTAGAATGTCGAACAAGTGTAAACGTATCAGTCAGTATTAAAAAAAGCTTGTATGTATTGTACTCAACTTTGTAGGAGGTTTAAAAATGTGCGAGGTCTGGGTAAGCAAGAACGCCGTACGCAATGTGTTAAAATCCAGTTGAATTTGGATCGTAAAATTTATAATACTCCCACAATACGAGAGAACCATAACAGTTCCAATAAATAACTCGTCACCCCAATACAAAAGTTTCATAAGAAATTTGTCATTAATTTATCGCGATATTTGTTTTGTAATTACATGGCGTTCAACAATTGTGTAAACCAGTTTTTTCGCCACGCTTGATATCCGCATATGTTCTGAGGTACTTTCCAAGTCTCAGAGCAAAAGGAATCATGTAACTTCACTTGGGAGATAAGGGACAAAACTTATTCTGCCAGATGGAAATGTCTTCGTCCTATTCTGGGTTGCTGGAGCGTCTAAAAGTCGACCGTATGTCTGTGTATAATTTCTTGCCAAAAGAAATGTTCCGCTACGTTGAGATATGCTGATCGAATCGTTGAAATTTGTGCATTTAAAATGTATTTAAAGGTAAATGTGCTATCAAACAGAGAATTTTTTTTGGATCAAGTATTAAAGGAATTGTCATCGTTGGCATGTGAACATTTTAAATTCGTATGTATCGGGAGACTGTCACTTCAGAAGATTAAGTAACTATAAGAAAAAATGGAAACTGAATATCTGTGACATATTAAAATTCGTAAGAAAAGAACGTTAATAAGAATACAATTGGTGAGACAAAAAAAGTAAAACCGTATTGATATAGGGACCAAAATACAATTTCGGTTATGCAGTCACAGATATACCAAAAATCCAACTTGGTAGACATGCCAACGTCTACAAGTAGGATATTGTTTGTCTACAAATAGGACAAGATTTGTCGATAAATCCATTATGCGATTGTGATGTTCTATGCGCACGATGTATCAAATGATCGCAAGATTTATTTGGAAATCCATGACTGTATCGCGCGGATGACTAATTATAGTGACTCCTGACCCGTATTAACGCGGTAATGAACGTGAATACCGAAGCACTTCTGGTACGCGTACAACGCGTCGACATTCATAGACCTCGACTATTTCGCATGTTCAAACAGTCAGAATTTACACAGGCCCGGTACACTGGGGTCCTAAACATCCGATTCCATGTAACGCTTCCGCCGAAAATTGACGACGCGCGTTCTCGCAATCAATTAGCGATGCAAGCGAGGTATAAGGCAGATTATAATTGCACTTCGCATCTCTACCAAATTTTACACATTACGGTTGATTCTTCAAAACATTTCGTACCGCCTGAGTTTGAAATAACAAAAGTTATGAATTAGTCAGAATACTTGGCAGTATATTTTGGATGTTTTCCCATCATTTTATTGTTCGCATGTGCATATCACATTACCGAGGACCATCGTCGAAACACTAGAGCGGCTAGAGGATTAAATAAAACGATTCAATCAAAACAGGCACACAAATAATTGACACTATTGAAAATAGTTGAACTTGCAATCAAGTCAGATCAAATTATGGGTAATGCTAAAGAATCCAGAAAATGCACAAAACGCGGCTGGTCCAGGTATGGTGTCTATAAAATGAAATATCAACCCCTCCTGCAATCAAATTCAACATTTAACTTCAGCTGCACAGCATATACCTGACGGATCCATTTCCACATATTGCATTCTCCGTCCCGGATAAGACTGCATTCGTTTCAATAGGCGCATATGAAAAATATAGACTGTAGCAGGTACACAAAGCCACAAGTTTCTAGCTGCAGCTCGGCAGAACTCGACGCATCTGCGACGAAGCCGAACGTGAACGCGCACGTTAGGTGCTATTTACCGGCGTGTCTTCATTCCGGATGAAAGTGTCAAAGCGGAGAAGTGAAAAGATGAAGAGGCGACGTGCAATGACAAAGGAGGAGGGCAGGTGTTTCATCGCGAGAGTAGACGTGACTTCTGCCAGTGAAACAAAACTGGCACGTTGTAGCATCGGGATGGAGTGATGGCCCGAAAGATGAAGAACCTACGACGACGGCGTCGGTGCAACCACTTTTTCGAAGATTAACTTCACTCCCAAATTCAACCTTTTTTTGTTAATCCGCTTGACATTGGTTTAATATTCAAATTTATAGGTAATAACGGGGAGTGTAAGACCAGGTTCAAAAAATGCAGCTTCTGATATGGCACGACCATAATATATTTCAGTCCTCAGTAATTTCTGCCGTATTACCAAATAGAATATAATAATGGTTAACATAATATAAAATAAGATTACAAATATTTTTCATGTACTTTAAAAAAATGTTTGTGTCCTTATTTTATATTATGTTAATCATTGTTATGTTCGGTTTTCTGATATCATAGAAATTGATAAGGATTGAAATATATTATGGTAGAAATTCTTTTCTATCCGCTCTTACCGTCGTCGTTATTGTCCTTAAATACTTTTGATCTCAATGCTTATAATTTGTGTGCCTCTTCTTGGTTAAAGAGGAACAGAAAATTCTGCAAAGAAATGTGCACGGAAAGATCCACGGAAAATCCATTGTGTACCTTTCTTCCGTCGATCGCCGATTCAGATGGAAGTGGAAGTGCGGGCTTTGCAAGTAAAATATGAAGAACCGCTCTTTTGTTAGTTCGAAGGAACGTACTTTTCTCGGTCTCTTCTTCCAAACATTTTAATCTCTTCCAAATTTTGTTACCATTTTCTTTGTCTGCACATGCAAATCTCATTCGTTGGAAACTTGCATTACCAATTAAAAACGGCAAACAATACAGTTTTGCAGTACTAAGATGAATTATGCAACACACCAGATTATGACCATGCTAAATGCGCGCTGTACGCGAATTATATACAACTTTCTACACGAAGTTGAATATACACTTTCGTGCAACTTTTAACAATTCGCCAATTTCACTCTTCTATTATATTTTTTTCGATTTTCCTATTTTCCTTACACTTCCATCCTCTTTTGCGTTCGTGGGAATACTCGCAGAAGAAAAATATGAAGAGGGAAGATCGAGGAAAGAGAGGGACAGAGAGGGACAGAGAGAGAGAGAGACGAGAAACTCGATAAATCTGATTTATCGTAATAAGGTCCTTCTGCATCGCAGGACTTGCAGAAGTTTGCGTCCCAGAAATGCAGCTAACGGCCCCGTCGGCAGGGAGGAAACTTCTTTCGACCTTTGCCGTTGGCTGGATGAAAAATGAAGGTTATCGAGTTACATCCTTAGGAAGGTAATAATTCGTCTACGGTGATGAAGTATTAAAGTTAAAGCGGCGGCGTGGTCGAACGTAACTCCGCAAACGATACTCTTCGCCGGATATCGACTTGCAAATGTCCTGTCGATAGCCAATTTGCTCAGCAGAATCGATGGTCAGTTAAGATCTTACGTATGACATAAAGTGGCGCTAGTACAGTTTATGCATAAAAAAGACGACGATGCATCTAATGTGACCAACATGTCATTCCGTATTCAGGATTATCCCATGATGATGTCTTAAATATTTCTTCTATTATCAATAGTATACACTAATCTTCGACATTGTCATCAAGCACGTCTCTTTACGTTAAAGCTAAAACTTAAAATAAATCAATATTTGTTGTATAGATTGGATGATTAAAAGTTCATGTTTTTAATATTTTTCTTACTATTGAGATGTCATGAACATACTTTCTATAAAGTTATGAGGTATCATAATATTTTTTTACTATTAATATTTATTTTAATATTTCATTTTTTTTTAAAGGTTTTTAAAGGTTTTTAATATTTTTCTTACCTTTGAGATGTCGTGAAAATATTTTCTATAAAGTTATGAGGTATCATAAAACATATTATGATATACATTCTTGATCAAATGTCTCTAAAAGTACATGCTTTACTGCCCGTTGTCATTATTTCCCACTGCGTTTTCCATAGAAAAATCTCGGAAACACTAAGAATTAGAAGTGTACCACAATCCATGTCACCGCTAGTTCACAAGCTCTGTCCACCCGGCGAATTACTCCTCCTATGGCTCCTGATCGAATTTCCGAAGCGCCGGAACGAGTCGGTAGTGAGTTAGATGTGAATCGGATGGGAATTGGGATTGAGTCGGTAATGAGTTGCGAGTGAATCGGAATTTAGTCGAGAGTGAGTCGAGTGCGACGCGGAGCCATTAAATCGAAAAGACCGCGGCAGTGTTTTTGTAAATGCTTACAATTAAGATGTCAATAATATATTTTTCATACATTTACAAAATGTGATAAAACATAAATGACATATATTCTTGTTCACACGTATCTCTACTACTATATGAGTCACTAAACACTGCAAAAATGGTGAAAACACTCTCAGTTGCAAGTGTACTCATGATGTCAAAATGAAATAGGTGATGGGACTATAGTATCTACACGTCCCTGAGGATCCTAAATCCATGTCAGTACTAGTTCAAAGCAGTGTCCCTCCGGCGAGATCCTCCTCCTGTGATTTCTGATTGAATTTCCGAAGCGCCAGAGCGAGACGGAAGTGAGTAGAGTGAGTTCGATGTGACTTTGTGTGTGAGTCAGGACTGAGTCTAGAGTAAATCAGAGGAGTCGGGGGTGAGTCATATGCGACACGACACCAATCAGATGTTCATAAATCGATAAGATTATATGAAACACATTATTGCATATGTAGGAGAAGATGTTAGGTGTCGTCAAAGCGGGATGCGGAATTATATTAAGTTGAATAAATCTATTTAAAGATAAATGGAAGCACTAATATATAAATATAAATACAAAATAAAAGTAAAACTATGGCAATTTGACTACGATTCGGTCAACGGCAAGAAAACACATCTATGACTGACATCTGACATCTGACTGACAACTGAACTCGCGTCGCAAATCGGGCCGGCTTTTATACGGACCTCTACTACTTTATCTTAATCCGGTAGGACCCGATGGCTCTACGACCGTTTTCTTGATACTACACATATATACTTTTTACCAGTTTGTCATTAACCCCCACTCCGCTTAACACGTTGACTGCCATGCGTATTTTACTGTATTAAAACCGCAACGAGATGAAGTACTACAGAATATGATCGAATTGTGCAAAATGAAAATAATGCGAAGGTATCGGAGACCAAAGAATTGAATCACTATTTAATATTAATTGCATTTTCAAATTTATAAGTACGACCGATTGGGTATTTTTTAAATTTTTCGTGAGACCTTTTGCGCCGGTGACCGATGACCACCATGGCAGTCAAAGTGTTAATAGCAAAACATCGTAGAAACAACGAAAACCGCACGTATACTGATAATTCGAATAAGAAATAAACTGACGGGACTATAATATCCAGAATTGCCCGAGGCTCCTAAATCCATGTGACTATTAGTTCAAAGCTCCGTCCTCCCGGCGAGTTTCTCCTGCTACGACCTCTGATCGAATTTCCGAAGCGCCGGAGGGAGACGGGCGTGAGTAGAGTGAGTAGAGTGAGTCGGTTGTGAGTCGGGAGCGACGCAGAGCCGATAAATCGACAAATCCGCGGTAGTGCTTCTGGAAGGGTGCCAATTATTGGACGGGATAACGAGGATCGGTGGCGACGAAGCGTAGCCGCCAGTGCTGCCGACGCCGCCGCCGTCGCCGCCGCCACCACGGCTGCTCGCGTTACACCTAATTAGTTAAACTGATCTTTGTGGACGGTTCAACTCTCCTGGCCGACATCCATGCGATCCGCGGCTGTATCCGTGCAGTCGACACGTCCGTGCGCGCAAACACGTCGCTGTTCACCTCTGACGCGACAAGTGCGTTCGTCAATGATTTCCGCGTTTCGTTTCCAACGAGCGGGTCGTTACGATAAAGCGCCGCAGCCGTAGGGACATTTCGAGGGAACGTGATTCATTTAGCCGCGGGATTACCGATCACTGCCGATCAGGCTTACGTGTGCTTTTACTTCCGTCTATGTGTGCGTTTGCGTGCGCGTGTCTGTCGACGCCATAGGGGACTAATTTAAATGACTCGCGAGTTGATGGAGATCACGCAGTTATGCGATGGTCGATGGGAATTACGCCAGGCGAGGAGGGCGGTTTTAACGAATTTTGCAACTGTGTTAAAAGACATGAGCATCGGTGTGTCGGATACATAGTGTCATTTACTTAGGGTTCGAGTACCTAAGTGCGGATTATTGCGGCCGGTGCGGTAAAATTTGAATAATCGACTGAAATCGATTGAAATGTACAGGCATAATTTGTATCAATGAAATTTTCATGTAGCCAGAGTACGCGTACCGCGTGGCGATCAATTTTAGGTAATTAATCCAATTTTCGACAGTATATTAACGCCAAATGATTCGCATTACTGCATACCATAATCTCAGAACTCAAAGATACAGATATTCATGACATCACTTCCGTCGATTTTGTACGTTGAAAAAGTATCGTTTTGATCGTGTTTACGCAGTTATGTGTGTTCGATGGAAATTAAGGCAAAGGTGGGCAATTTTGATAAAGCTGGAAGTGTGTTGAAATACACGGACTTCGTTTTATTGAATACAGAGTAAATGGTATATTGTCGAATATAGAGTAATATATTTAATAAGGATCCGACTATCTAGATACAACAGTAATTATACCACGTGAAGATCAATTTTAGGTAATTAATCGAATTTCCGACGGCACGATTCGCATTACTGCGTACTATGATCTCAGAACTCAAAGGTATAGAAATTTGTAGGTTGAAAAAAGGACCGTCGTGGCGGTATCACTTTTCTTTTCATCGAATGGTTTGCCGAAGCTTTTGTTTTGTCGTGAGTTTGGTTCTAGACAGATAAACGTTCGGAGCGGCGAATAATGGCTTCAAGGATGCTGGAAGCAGAACAATGCGTGATTAAAGCGCTTAAGCGCTCGTTAAATCCTTCGGAGGCGAAAGCGTTCTCGGATGCCTACGGGGTCCTTTAACGAACTCAGTTTCGTTTTAACGATCTCGCCCCCTGGAAATATTCCGCCGCTTCCATATTATGCCAGACCAAGACTACCCGCCCGTCATGATTACGATCGTAATGAAATGCTGTCTAAATTTCGGCATTCGCTCTTCGATTGAGCGGCCAGCATAAGAACTGCTAATAAAAAATATTATTGGATTCACTTCTATGTCGTAATAAAAATTACTATAATATAAGTATATAAACATTACTCGAATCAGCAGTTAATTAGAAATTAATAATGTTATATTGTAAAGGCACAATTAATGTATCAATAGTCAAATAAAGCAGCACAAAATATTGATCTGAAAGAATTCATATATTTGCTATTGGTACTTTAACCAACATTTCGTGAAGGAATTAAAAGCTTTTAGTTTAATGAACGAGCACTTCACAAAACAAAACATTCATAAAAAATAACCGATTATTCAACTTAATGCACGCATCGATCTATCAATGCTATTCGATAAAATGAAAGTTAGAGCAACGCGATGTTTGTTATTGTGGAAAATAGTTAAATATACTTAAATAAAGTAATTGTTTGATATATTAATGTAGACGCAAGTTGCGCTCATATGTTGAAAACATGTAGGACGATTATCCTGGGCATGCCGGTGGTAATTTGTCGCCGGATACCCACCCTTTTGCACCCATCTTTCCGTTCTTACCCGTTGGTAGGATATTTAAGGCCGAGGATCAGTATGTTTTCAGAGCGCAAATGTTAACCTATGTACAATCAGATTTGTGTCCATCGTGCAGATAGTGTAAACTGTGTAAATAAAGTTCATTACAAATAGATCCGACATTACCAAAATTTATATTCTAAATACAAAAATTCTTTATATTCTAATACCGGCGCATCTAAATTCCGCAGTTAGTAATGCTGACAAAACAATTGATTTTTTTTTTACATAAAACTTCTTTTATATAAAGAATCTGTTGATTCTGCATTCTGCAACGCTCGACACCAGTACTGTCCCGCAGATTTTACTGCAGCGTGCGTTTCACGTTTCAAATCGGCAAGTTCCTCCGACCCGAGATAACAATCCGGATAGTTGGACAACAATTCGAAGTCCGCGAAAGTGCGGGGGAAGTTCTTGCTCAAAGACAAAAGTTCGCCGAGTTCGGAAGGAGTCGGTACACTAAGGGCGCGAAAGAACGCGATAAAGAACGTTTACTTTGAAACTGAGGAAAGGAATTACGACGTCGAATGCGGAATCATTTTGGCAAGGGAGATTCTTCTCGTTCCGTCGCATAAAGGCGAGCTTACTTTTTCGACGGTGCGGGAGTTGGCCAGCGCGAATAATTGAATACGAAATTTTCGGAGTCCGCTGTTGGATGGAAAGCAAACATTTTTCAACCGAAATGAGACTACTAGGTGCGGCGTGCTATACTGAATAGTGACTAGGAGAATTACAGGGTTGCAAACAGGACAGTAACGATGAAAAGTCGTGATTAAAGGAATAAATATAATAAAGCTTGTTTAAGATACACCACATGCAAAGTATTCGAGCGCTTGTCAATAAGATATGAATTGTGGGGACAAACCCGCGAATTTGCGTTAATTTTACATTGGACCCACTTTTAACTACAGCGGAGATTTTTCCTTCTAATAAAAATATTATCAGAAATAATATTTAACACTGTGTCACTTTGGATATTTATTGATGATTGAAATGGTGCACTAGTTGTTGTAGCGTTCTTTATTGTAGAAATTTGGAGGAAACAAGAATAACGGGTGCGTCGTCTTAGTCGCGTGTTTCATGTGCTGTAAGTACTCACTTCGGTCGAAGTTGTTTGAAGAACGGATTCGGCGGTACAAGGGAAACCGTACTGTGCATATGGACAGTGCTGATCGCCCGCCAAACCACTTCGTTCCAACCACATCTACTGTGCGTATTTACCCGATTTAGCCCCTTGTACACATTACCCTTCGCCGAAGCCGCAATTTCATTACTCTGTCACGAAATCAAAGTATGACTAAATCTGACATTTAAGCTAAAGTCTTCTCTTCTCAGTGTATTAGTCTTAAATATAACTTGACTTGTTTAATTGGATGAGGCCGATAAAATAAAATAAAATTTAATCACAGTCTATTAGTATTACAAGATTAAGTATTAAAATTCTATACTTTATTTTTTCAACCCTGTAAATTGCTTATTCCCGCATTTTGAAGTTTTACATCTATCCCTCTTTTGCTCCTTCCAATACCTTTAAATCAGAACGAATATTTCGAAACATACCCCAATCTCCTGTCGGCGATCAGCCATGTTTAAATTCACGGTCATATTATTCCCAACACCCATAAAGCGTCGCACCGGTAAATAATTCACCAGGCAAGCCCGCATCACCGCGTTCATCGAAGAAAACAGCCGATATCAAAAGAGCGGAGCGTAATCCGTCGGTCGGTGGCGCGCCACCGAAAAATTTTAACGGCGTCCTGTAAATATTCAGCAGACATCGGATTCAACAAACGAATCTACTTTTCCATTCCGCCGGCTCCGTTCTCCCCCAGTGCCGTTCCTCGCTTTCTTTCTTGTCAGTTCGCACATAGTGGCGACGCGCGACCGATCGAGAGAATGCATCGTGACGGTCGCGGCGGTGAGTTTTACAATTGAGGAACAAGGAAGGCGAGCGTGCGGGGCGCGCCCGCGGAGTCAGCTGGATCGTGGAAAGAGAGTGTGGAAAGAGAGCGCGGAAAGAGAGCGCGGAATCCGATATTCGAAGAGAAAATTCAGGCAGCGTTCAGACAGCATTCCGGCGGGCACCGTGAGCTCGGCGCGAAGATTTCTCGGCCGGGGAATCCAATAACCCAGCGAAAGTCGACGGGAACGAGGAATAACCCACGTCATTCGACAATCGGGATTTCCTGCACCCGAGTATTTACCACTCCCGGCGAGATCGAAGTCTATTTAATCCGACCGCTTCTCTCTGTTGAGTAAATTTATCCGCGATTTGTGCCGATTTTCTCTTGATTTCCACATTCGTGCCTTCCGGCGATACTCTCGATATTACATAGCCGCCCTTTTCTCTGCTGCCTGTCGATGCTGCCTGTCGATGCTGCATGTCGGCTTTGCGGGCGGCTCCGTCTACGAATCTCTAGACAGACGTGTGAATCTACCCAGGGCTGTGTTAAAGTTTGTCTACGCTACGTATGCGGTCTATCTACGTCATTGTGTGGGTGTATGTTTGAACGTGCGAATGAATATAGATGAGCGTGCGTACGGTTAGTGAAGTTGTCAGTGCATGAGTATAATCTTCATTTTTGTGTCTCTTTTCCTTGAATGGTTTTATGTAATCGCGTAGGGTTAAGAGCACTGTGGAACAAAGCACATGCCAAATGAATCGGAGCATGAATATTTTCTTGTAGGAATTTGGGAAAAAATGTATAGTGCTCCTGAAGAGGAGGCTGATTTAAATAAATATCATTTTCGTATTAATTATCCATTTAATTCAATCATTGTTGTGTCTGTTCTCGTAGAAATTTTTATGTAATCGTGTACGAGCTGCACATGTTTCAAGGGCACTATGGATTTTTCAAAAGTTCCTTCAGAAGATACTCATCCTCTGATTTACTTTGTCCAGTCATACAAAGTATGTATGAGGCTGAATGTATCTGTCATTGAATGTGCGGTATAATTATGTGAGATTATGTTTATAATCCCTGTCTGATTACGTATGAACATATGCACGTTTAATGTTGCATATGTGCATTTTTACGTATCAACGTTTGTGTTTGCGTATGACGTGTCAAAAATGACCGTCAATTCTATACGCATTTATAGCGCAATATTTTATTTAATATTCGCTGTAGAGGGAAGAAATTAATTTGGCTCGCATATACATGCGTACAGCGCTCTGTGGATAGCTTGGATCTATCCACGGAGCTATGTACATCTGAGCATAAACCTACATGCATGTACGTTTGCATCTGTGCGCATCTATAACACGAAACTCTCACACCTACGTGTATGTGTTCGTTTCCTTTCGTCTCTGCATACCTTGCTATGTATGAGTCGATGTGCCATGTGCCAATATGCGCGCAACTTTGTGCACATGAGAGTGAGAGCGCGATCGTACTCTTGCACAGAAGTTTGCCCGCACACCCCCTTTCCGATTCGATAACAAAATGTTTCCCCCATGTGATTTTCGCGATCGAATTTTCTTTTGAGAGGTCGTTCCCGTATTCCCGATTGACTCGCCGGCTCCAGCTAGGCGACCGTTTCAGGATCACGCTGTTACATCTGCAGACGCGAGGTCAGGATTTCATCGTGGTATTTTGACAGTCGCTGTTTTGGCGGATGATCAATTTGCGCGATGCGCATTACGAATTTATGGTTCCTCTGAAGTTATAATTTGACCAGCCGATCATTGAAGCCCTTATACTTGTAATCATAATACATATTAATTGCAATGATATATTCATAACTAATATTAATTCAAATTATACTTAAACCAGCCGATTATTGAGACTTTTATAGTTGCAAACACTACAGATTAATTGAAATTACAATTAGACTGGCAGATCATCCTTATACTTGCAATCATTAAAGATATTAACACTTTGACTGCTATGGTGGTCATCGGTGACCGGCGCAAAAGGTCTCACGAAAAATTAAAAAAATACCCCATCGGTCGCATTTATAATTTTGAAAATGCAATTAATATTAAATAGTGATTCAATTCTTTGGTCTCCGATACCTTCGCATTATTTTCATTTTGCACAATTCAATCATATTCTGTAGTACTTCATCCCGTTGCGGTTTTAATATAGTAAAATATGGTTGGCAGTCAACGTGTTAATTGAAATTTTCATTAGACCAGCCGATCATTCAAACCCTTATGTTTGCAAGGACAACAGATACACTCCGAAAATCAACGTCAACCTAAATCCCATAGTACTCATATACCCGCGTTCGCCCTAAACCCCATGGCAGCCGTTTTCACGGTAGTCCCCGGCACTTAATATTCATACGAAAATTCCGAAAGTTCCGGTTGATACATCTCCAGCAACGTGACGACGAGATAAGGTCTGGTTATGCCGGATAATGTCGCCCGTTGTCGGCGCCGACGATGACCAGAAAAATTCTCGAGTTTCATCACTACCTGCTTTATCGCGCGCACTCTCGAATGCATAGAATTTTTTACTAGACGCCGGGGCATTTTCTATGCATCTGCGAAGCGACATTACGGGGCTAGGGGGAGGGAAGAAGTGGACGGGGCCATGTACCGAGGTGGCGCGGAAACAATGAGCCGGCAAGCGGCGAGCTTTTACACGAAAAACATCCTTTAAGTATTAAGGCGGCGGCGAAATGAAGTTACGCTTACAGGGACGGCCGCGGCGTTAACTCGCTTTCGTCGCTCGATCAACCGGAGCACACTTTTTTTACGAAAGCGACGCGATCGTCGTTAAGCGTCGTTACATCAATTATATCGCCGGTTATTTTGATGCACCGTTAAAGCCGCTAGTACTCCAAGAGTAACCGGAAAATATGAAACAGGAAAACATTGAAACAATAACCCATGGCAAATCGTCAAACTGTTCCCCCTCGCTGAGGACAAGTAGCATTCGAATGATTTTTTAGGATCTTTCCGTGTCGCTGCGGACAAAGCCGCAATTATCACGCTGCATGCGTGAAGTCAAAACATAATGAGTACGAGGAAAGACACATTTTATTAATTCCACAGGCAAAACTATATTCTATCAAACTGCAGCGGAGCTTGCAATTAAAGGTGCACTACGATCGAATATGATAGTACTGGTGTCATTGTAATACACAACATCAATGTACCTATATCAGCAGCGAGGAAGAAGACATACGTGAATGAAAAAAAGCAGGGCAAAGAAGTGGGCGAGAAAGAGAGCATTGAATGGGAGAATCCCTGAGGAATCCAGGAGTAGCCAGTCAAACGATTCGCCACGTTTACATTCGTGCATTGTCGTACCAATTCTCTCCTCGCATCCGCGCTCGGGAGCCTGGAACAAAGCTCTTAACTTCCGTAATTTCAATTTCAGATTACTCGCCCCGACGCCGTCGGTTGGGCACGCGGGAAAGTAAGAGGTGAACGAAAGGGGTTGGGGGGAGAAGGGGCAGGATTTCACGTGCATTGTCAGCCAGGGCCGTCACGGGACTCGCAGCCGGTGCAGTTCAAATTGAATTTCCACGTGGAGCTGAGCAGCTAGACACAAGAAAGCAACGCCAGCAACGTGGTGCTACAGGAGTAGACCACGCGACGCGCGGATCTTCCTCGATCGACTCGTCGAACTCCTGCTCCTTTTCGCACTCTAAACCAGTGTGCATTGTTCTGCAACGATCCTCAAACTTTTTTATATTGCATTTTTAACCCTTTGAGTGCTGAATACTTCCGGTCAAAGCGCTCGCTGAAGATAGTATACTTTTCACTAGTGTGAACTCTATTGATTGATCATATAAGGCGCAAGTAAGTTCTAATGCAAATATTTAATTTACGTCAAATTAAACGATCCAAGAAAATTACTTGATAAAGAGCGCATCTGTATTCAACTCATACATTGATAATTGTGGCTGCAATAGGTAAGAAATCGAAACGATTGGAAAACGCATATATGCGCCCATAGGCGACCCCGACAGATTTCGGCGGACGCATATATGCGTCCATAGCACTTAAAGGGTTAATTCACTCTATACGTTTGCTTGGTTCAGTTATTAATTTCTTCCATATGTCGGGGGTGTGAGAAAATCTAAACTAAAAGGTAATAGAAGAAAGGGGGCAAAAAAGCACACAGATCTCTCTAAACGAAAGTAGACTAATAATTGATCTGCTCTGTACACTTTACCTGCGGGACGACGACTGACTTTTAGTGCCCCACCTCTGCAGGGCCTACGGTTTAGTTTTGCACCTACTAAAGATAAGCAGCGCGATCGCCCTTCGATTAAGGGCCGGTGACGCATCGTCGCCTACACATAAATACTTTTAATTAGTTGCTTGAGTGCAGTTCACTGGTATGATTGGTCTTTGTGTTGCGTGCCAAAGTCCGCCGTTTAGCCGACGCGTTCGCGCATTTCGAAACTATGTGAATTTTGCGAAGCACGCTGTCAGCGTAGTTAGTCGGACAGTTACCGCATGGTTTGTCTCATGTCTACGATAGTCTGTATTCGGAAACTACGAGTGGTACCAAGAATTTCGGAAGACAACCATTTAACACTTTCTAGTAATTTTATATCAATTTCAATTATATTTTTACTGAAATATTTTACTTCTTAAGGATAATTAATATTCAGAGCTTACGAATGGCTTCAAGAATGTCGGAGACACACATTTTATGCTTACTCCGCCGTGGGAAAACATCGCAGCCAAGCGTCGGCAATTTAGGGTGGCGGTAAAAGTTGCATGTGACATTCTACATTCTTTTTGAAATCATGTAATTAGCACGATTTTATCGTCCATAGAAATAGTTCAGTTCATCATTCGTAGCAATAGTTTGTTCAAATCTTTTAAGGTGACTACGACAAAAACGCTGAAATTATACTGTGAACGACGGAACGTCAAACAAATTCACGCGATTATTAACGAAGGTGTATTACTGGGAAATCGTAAATTTTCTCACAAATTGAATGTGCATGACTCGTCATATAGGTTTATTAAAAGTTTCGTGTCGGGAGGTTCATTAATTTCAAACCGATAAACATGTGTCGGCTTAATTAATGCAGCTATTAACTGTAATCTAATATGACATACTATTAAGCCTCTCTTTTAATACAGCTCAGCAGCCATCTGTAAATTAAGATAACTCCAACAATTTAAGAATTAATTATCCGCATCAACATTAGTTATGAGAATTAACAGAATTACTATTAGTTAGCACTTAAATATCATTTAACACATATCAAATTTGTGCAATTATGTCTGCGCATAATCAACATGGCAAATCTTGATATAACTTGTACTGTTTCAGTTCTCAAATTAATCTCGGAAAATATCCGTTGTAAATTCTCCGTTACAAAAATTTCATGAAATTGGGTTCTGGCGTTGAATGAATGTTCAGTCTTTCTTTTCGATATTATTTGCGCGAATACCAACCCTTTCGGTTTCGGACAGACTAGATGCGAACGCGTGGCCAACAGAAGCAACAGGTTCATCGAACATAAGGAGAAGAAGAGGCTGTCAACGGGAGGAGTCATTTCCTCAATAAGTTGGAGTCTCCGGTACGTCAGAGATTCTTGAAAACTTAACGAAGAGTAATTACGCGCATTCTTCAAGGCAAAGTTAGTCCAATGAATACTCGTCTTTGGCGTCGAACTCCGACTGCAGTTGAGGCGATCGATTTGAAAGTGGGAAAAGAAAAGTGAACAGGAGTGAAACGGGGCGAATAAGTGCGAGGAAGCGAATTTGTTCAGTCACCAAATTTAATTATTTGGGTCGCCGATTTACAATCGTGCGTCATTCTATATTACATGGCGCACGTAATTTACATTTTATCATTTACTGCGGCGTAACACGAAAAAGGCGGGTACGTGAATTCCACAAAAAGTGGTATCGACAGGCAATAAATTGGTATCGTAAACATTAAACAGGAAGTATAATATATAACATATAACATATATATAATATATAACAGTTCTAGTCCAATGGTTGCCAGGTTTAAATATTTATTGGTTATATTGATATTGTTATCTTCATATTCGGACTGAAGATTTTTATTTGTTAATATCAAATCGTAAATTGCGGATTATTTTTACCACTGCCAGTTTCATATTAAACATTTTCTTATGATTAAGTTTATATTACACGTATGTGTGTCAGACAAAGTACAAAACAGACAGGGTTGTGTGACAACGGGTGTCAAGTAATTTTACGATTACAATATTTTTGGGAATGGAAATAAAGGTGATAAAATGAAAAATACAGTTATACAACCCGAAAGAAGGGTATTGCAAAATTGACCATACGTGAAGATGCTTTCTAACTCAATTATGAGCCTGTGTTTCTCAGGCATGTTTATGACATGAACAAACAATTGCGATGTACTCGACTTCGTTGTCGTCTCTGTGCTGCATATGCGAAACTCAGCGGTGCATAAAACAGGACGAAAGTTGGTTCGAAACTCTGAATGCTCTTGAAGCGATCGTTGGATTATGCTTTCATTTCCGGATACCCCTGAGTGCAATTCCTTTTAAAATCAACTCCTCGCAAGCGTTAGATATAACGGATGTATTTCGAGCGTAGTTTGAAAAGGTGATTCTTCACTTCCAATGCTGACAAGTTACTCGGAGGTTGTTAAAGTTCGAGAGAGAAAAGTTATAACATAAATTGCACAGCTTTCTCCGTGACCAAGTCAATATCTTATTTTCTTTGTCAAATCTCTATCTATTTGCACGGTAAAGTATCCGATAATCGATACCTGAAGCAGATGGATGTATGCAATTGTTACCCATTCAGGCTACACTAAAAATTCATATTTATCATTTATGATATGAAAACTCATTGTCAGCCAAATTTTAATATAGGACCATGCCATACTATAAATGCATATTTCTCATTTATAATATAACTTGTTTTCAGCCGAATTTTAATATGGGGCCACGTTATGCTATAAATGCATATTTCTCATTTACGATATGACAGCTTATTGGCAGTCATATTTTAATACAGTGCCACGCTATACTAAAAACAGGTATCTATCGTTTGTCATACGATAACTTTTCGTCAGTAAAATTTGAATACAGCGCCAAACTAAACTAAAACTGTATATCTATCACTCAACATTTTAATCATCTGTGATATGACAACTTATTGCCAGCCAAACAAAGAAAGGCATATTTATAATTTTTGTTTTGGAAACTGATTTTTAACAAAATTTTAATATAGTTCCACGGTATACTAAAAATTCATATTTATCATTTGTTTTATGGCAACTTATTTTCAGCCAAATTTTAGGATAGCGCCACGCTACACTAAAAATTCATATTCATCATTTGTGGCATGACAACTTATTGTTAGCCAAATTTTAATACAGCGCAAGGTTGTACCAACAATTTTTAGTTATCATTTGTGACACGACAACTTTCAGTTGGTCGATTTTAATACAACGCCACGCTCTACCAAAAATACATATTTATCTTCTGTGATATGACAACTTCTTGTCATGCAAAAAAGAATGCGAAATTTTTCCCCAGCATATGCCACAATGGCTTCACCTAACTTTCCAGGAGCCTAGTTCTACTGTCCGCATCTCGATCACACGTTAATCGGTTGCGTGTCAATTATGCCGCTCGAGTTAATATCCACGTCGTCGGCTCGTTAGAGTCCAGCAATGGCTGAGGGATGGTCGACAAGGAGATTGGATTACCGTTTATACGGAGAAACGTTTAACACGTTTCCCACACACGCCGTGTCCGTGCGCGCGTGTAATACGTTTTCACGTAATAACGTTAATTAGCTGGCCATCCTCCGCCGGCAACGTAATACCGTCGTTGCAGGCTTATAGCGTAAACGTCTTTTCCTGGCGTGGTGGCTCGCTACTGGGTCAATATTTGCAAAAGTCCGCCCGCTAACGTTTCGTAGTTACACTCCTGCCGTTCTACAAGGTGGCTCAAGATAAACCGAACCCAATGGAATAACGAGCATATCAATCGTTACGACATACGTAATTGCAAGCCGGTTATTGCTTTCTTAACCCATTGACTGCCACGCAAATTTAGCGCGTCTTGCCCTGGGTGCCACGTTTTATTTTAAAGAAGACATAAAGTTTTACAAAATATAATAATATTAAGTTACTGATACAATATTGTAATGGCATCTGCAGTATTTTTATTGAAAAACAAAACACTACGAGATAACTCGTAGCTGGCAGTTTTGGTACAGACGCTTACTACGAGATATCTCGTAGTTGGCAGTCAATGGGTTAAATATGTGTCCAGCAGATGATTGCTTTCCTTTAAATACGAGCCGTTCCGACCGTCCATGCATAATTTGCTGCTACCTCACATAGAATGATGAATCTTAGAATACGTAAAAGCCAACATTTTAATCATCAGTACCTTTCCCGCCTCTCACAAAACTGTATTTACTTCCAACCTTAGGATTTTCCCAAATTTTCCGAGTAGTAGTCACAGCACGCTTTCGCAACAATCACCAATCACAACATAGGTTGTCCATGTTTTTGACAACTACAAATCCCCTCTTACAAAGCCACTACGATTACTTTAGAAGAAACAGGACACAACTGATGACAACTGTCAGAGTTAGAGTCAGAGTCGCAATTGGAGAATGCAGTAGACTCGACAGGCGATTATTACACACGTACACACACAAATATTGACTTACAGTAGTCAAACAACAAGAGTAGACTCGCAATAATCCAATAACTACAACCACTACTGCACAGGCACTTGTAGGTCATTACACAATATTGATGTATACCGTTTTAAGTTCGGCTTATACACATCTTGTAAATATATATATATATATACACAAATTTCCATAAACGCAGAAACATTGGTAATTAGTTAAACCCTACCTATCCAATTAATCTAACACACCAGAAGAAGCGTAGAAAACGTTCATTTTCACGTTCTGGAAAACACAGTGACACAGAATATTAACTCGAGGCTATTTTATTTTATAACATGTGTACTATAAAATATAATATATATTTTATAGCATGTATAATATAAAATATATATTATATTTTATATACTCCGCACCTCAAAGGAAATTAAGATCAGACCAATGTAAATTTTGTCATTGCGGGTTCGGTTTACATTGGCCTACCCAGTATTTGCAACGGTCCGGCTTTCTCGTTACGGACATTTCCATGAAACCCAGTGGCGACACGGAATTTCGCGTTTCGACGTAAAACCGAAACATCGCAGCCGGAACCACAGGACACCACCCTCTGTGTCTTGTTAGGTCTGTTGCCGTACTTCGGGATCGGTTGATTTTCTTGTTTTATACAATGTAGAGGCTTGACGAGGGATTGATGGGTTTCCGAAATTCGGTAGAATCATGTAGTGGGTGATGAAAGATGCAAAACAAGTCAACTCGGAGATGACTTAAACTATATATGAGGGTAGAAACAGGATGCATGGCGTGTTGAATTTTCCCAATGAACATTAGACACAATCTGTTAACTGGAATAGAATCGCGTTCATCATTTCAATCATTGCAGACTTCTCTCTGAATTATACGTTAAAAATGTATCTTTATTCACCAGTGGGCACGTCTTCACTGGAAACATAATTTTAATATTGAAGTTTATCTAAATATTGACGAAATACTACATCGATATTTTTCTATTCAATTACATCATTCACTGTCAATAAAATTGTAACACTGCAATAATACACATAAACGGTAAAATAAAAGGGTGAGTCCAACGAAGTCTTACTATGTTCGAGTTTCATACCAAGCTTTATGAGGAACTGCCAAATTTCTTCATTATCGAAAATATAATATTTGGAATCTTTGCATTTGCTTGTTTAAATAGTCAAACTGTAATTTCTTATTTGATGCTATTGTTATTTACTCATTTTATTTCGCTCGATTCATCTAATTAAACAAGCATTGCTCTTCTCGTTACGCTTTTATCATCTGTCCACTAATTCTACCGCGAAAAAAGAAGTTTTCCTTCAATAACCACTTTCTGATCTTACAAGTATACATTTGTTTGTAAACCTATGTGTGTGGACACGGTGTCTACACAGTGCGAGACATTACTATCGGTGCGTCTCCTTGCTGACGCATGATCAAGAGGGCCAAGATAAGCTTCCATTTATACTTAAGCATTCAGCAGTGCTCAATTGCAAAGAGAATCCCTAATGACGGGAGCGTAACGCAAACATTTCTGCGAACAGCCTCGCAGTTACTACCAGCTCACGTTAAAATGTATGCTTTTGGGAAAGTGACGTGCCCAACGCATTCGAAATATATATAAAAATGTCCTATTCTGCATTAAAGGCTATTTGCGTGATATTAATAGTCTTTTACAAATTTACTTGAGCACCAGCAATGAAGAAGCGCTTGGATACAAGTTCAACATAAAGTACATTGAATAGGTCAGTGTTGCCTCATGTTCAAGAGAAACATTATAGAAAATTGTGGAATGTGAGAGAATCTTGGACGCGATATGAAATAAGAGTTGCTCATTGATAATTCAACGTATCAATATCCACGCACATATTGTTATAAATATATTTTCGTTTTGCACAATTGAATAATTTTCTGTGTTATTTCATCACATTGTGGTTCTAATATAGGAAAATAATTCTAATATATATATATATATATATATATATATGTTTTCGTTATTCATCCGTTTTGTATTTGCATAGGCGCTGTTATAAAAATGTCTATCGTTTACCTCCACTGCAGATGCAAACAAGCTATACATTGATTTAATAACACGTTCATTGCCGACCGTATTTTGCTATATTAGAACCACAACATGATGAAATAACACAGAATATGGTTCAATTGTACAAAATTAAAATAATGTGAAGGCATTGGAGATGAAACCATTGAATCGATTGAAATTTTTTTGCGTTTGTATTGAAATGTTTGCGTCGGTCATCAGTGTCCACTAAAGCAGTCAATGCGTTAAACAATTATCTATACGATTACAATAATACATGTCTCTTGTGCAAAAACTATTGTTCGTAAAAAATTTGCCCAGAATTATTTCACGTAAAATGAAGCATTTAAAAATCTAGTTGCTGAGCTTTGGTTTCCGTGAGAGGTCGATGAGATCGTGACCTAAAATTGGCGACTCCGCGGTGACTTTGGGAAACATTGCGCTACACGTTATTGTTCCTTGAAACACGCACCTGTATGTGCAATTTCGCAAGTAGCTAACGGTCCACAGCGGCGGTCAGGAAGAGAACAGCCTTGTAACAGTTGTGGAAAACTTCGCGTTAAACGTGTACGACTCTTCGTTTTAGTACGGTTGCATCCTCTGCGACTATCTCTCTCTCATTTCAATTTCTGCCTCCGTCACTCTTTCTCATTTCAGTTGCTCCTCTACCAAGTTTTCGCTTGTCCTCCTTCTATTCCATACTTGCTCCATTTACTTTAGCGTATCTTCCCCTACGCTGTAATTGAGGTTGGGCTAAGCGTGAGTTGGAATTTAACAACGTCGCAGAGAGTAAAACGGCGAAGCCGGACAAATTCGATTCCTGCTTGTCATTAGTATCGCTGAGACGTTATTCCGGTCACTTGCTCGATGATTTATGTGCAGCGAATATCAGAAAGTGATTTCGGGTGTAGGTTCTTGTTGTACTTATAACATTTGGAAATACGTGGATAGTGTCGGAGGGAAGAATGCAGTTACGGGTACCGCGATATATATACAATATAATTGTTACTAATTAATTTATGTATGACGGAATTCTTATATGAAAAGATATGAAATTACGAATTTGTGAAAAGTTAATTAATGCCATGCAATGCAAGTATGCAGCTGTTCCTCAATTTATGCGGCGTATCCGTTTCATGTAGATTCATTTTATGCGAAAAATCACATAAATAGGGCTCATCAGTAGAAATTAAATAATAGTGGAAATGAAAGACTTTGCAGACTCCCTTGCCTGTGTTCGGAATAACATCGAAGTTACGGCGAAGAAAATATTTCTCGGAATAGGTTTTACCCATGAATCGATACTTTTGACGCGCTGAAGTAACATCCGTTTGACCATTGTCAAGAGCGGTTGAAGCCGTCGCGTTGGCGAACGAGTTTTTCTAATTGTCGCACATTGCGGAAGTACCATTGAGCCGGAGTTTTTCCCTCTGTCCATCGTCGAACAGCCCATCGTCGAATCGACATTTCGTGTGGTTGCCGGCAGAACCGGATATGGCCCCTTCGATCAGCGCAGTGCTCCACGTTTCGAACTAATGCAGCCAGAGAGAATTTCAATTGAGAGCGTCGAATGGCAAATATAGACCGAGAGAAAGACCGCAGCAAAAACTATTGTATCGGAGTCCATAATCGAATCAGATATGACGTTAAAGGCATATGCAGATGCTTCAACGTTGGGGCGGGAAAAGAAATTGGTATAATATTTAAAATGCCATAGAATAAAGGGACAACACAATCAGTATACATTGACACACATATAAGTATTATAGACTCGCGAGGAAAGAAACCGTGTGTTGCCGAAATATGTCGAACTAACAAATAATAGTTTCACATTTCAATCATAAAAAAACGTTATTTATTTCGAATAAATAAAATATATCAAGGGTCAATCAATTCCTCACGTTGTCACAGCACAACTCAGCTATTTTCTCCAACAATCCTTCCCTAAATCCTGGCAATACCATTTTCCGAGATTCAGACTCATGACATCGTACTGCACACATCACAGCAATAGAATCAGTTTAGGCAGCATTCACTCGAGTAATCATTTTATCTCATAAAAGTGACTAGCATAGAAGGTCGCCATCAGTGAAATAGTCAAATTGATCTCCCGGGAATACGGTTGACGCATATGTTCGGCGCCATCGGTTCCCTTTGGCACATCACAAAATTCGTCACGAATGCCACACATCAATACTAGGAAACTTTAAATCGATGGAAAGGCAAACGAATATGAGTTCTTTTCTGAACGTGACATTAGTTTCAATTATAAGACATATCCTAATGTAAATGCTGTCTGCTAAATAAGTACACAACGCGATGGTATATGTGCATTACGAAAAAAGATTTCGGAAAAAGAAATTTCACACAAAATATTTGAAAGACTAGTTGTTAATTATCGATGCACTTAATATATGCTGTTTATGTTCTTATTGAGTCGCAGTTCTTACAGGTTCTCTAAGGTATAAACCTTAGCTTACTTACAACATGAATCAGTTTGTATTTCTTCTCCTGGTATAAGTTACAATGGTCATAATTACAGATGGTCAGACATGCAAGTCAGTTACTGTAAAATTCAACGATCGGTGTGCGCGTGCATCGATTGTGAACATGTCTGTCTATATCGTGCCTTAATTTGCCCCCGTTAGTGATCTAACAAGCCCCAATTGAATATTTCGAGTAATTCGTTCCATTCTGAGTGCGCCAAATGTCACTTTAGTCCCGATAGAAGTGAAACAACGTGAAATCTTGACCCATTTGCATCCGTTATTAACACGAAAGCGGCTTTGTTCTTCATCAATAGAATTACGCATACGTTGTTAGTTCATACAATTATTAGAAGGTATTACGATTTGATTTTTAAAGCTCACACTTAGTTTCTGATTATTCAACCGTTGTCACGTTTCTTCAGATTTAGTTTCATTAACCCGCGGGAAAAGTGCAATATTTGAGAGCATGTGTCAGTTTATGATGTGTGAAGTGATTTAAAACCATCCTATCTAACGTTATTGTATATATATATATACCATTATTACTATCGATGAGTACTCCGCTCAGAGTTTCATTACTCTCAACACCTGATACGATTATTTGCGAAAAAGTAACAGTTTGTGTGAAAGTTTAAAGTTAAATAGGGTAGGTCAGGGACGATATTGTAAAATATAGTGATCAACCAAGCAGTATTCATTTTATGCGTCACGATATTATTTAAATGAATTCGCAGCCATCCTTTGCCGGCACATCGTGTTATTAAATAAACGACGCGTAACACGCTGCGCTGCAACTGAAGAGCTAGGCATATTTTTTCGTGCATCGGTGCATTCTTGTGTCGGAACGTCAACGTTCGTGAAATTTCTAACCAGTTAGCTGTTGCGACTTGCGTGGAAATTGTCTACGTAAAATGTGTGACAAGAAGAGAGCGATGACGAGTACGCAAATCAAACGCAGAGTATGTGTGGCTGTTGTAACGTAGAATATAATTTTAATCGAGTGATGGTTTTATTTTTTTATTTTATTGCTGACGGTGCTTTGTCGGCAATTTTCTTGAGATGATGGCTGTGTGAAGAAGACATTTGAGTGAGGTAAAGTTGTTTATTAAAGTTTGTTAAAGACTCTTATAATAAACGACTGCACCGAAAATTACTAACAAAAAATACTACACTGCTTACACTGTATACATTATTTTTCATAATAATTATTATTATTTCCCCTTACTCTCCAAATATTGTAAATATCGTCAAATTTACAAACATTTTTATTTCACTACAATTGCAATTTAAACAGCCAGTTGCAATTACCTTTTCGCATGAAGAGTATGCTCATCTACTATGAAAATGAAAAATTGGCCATGCAAACAGCCGTGTCAATGTGATGTTGAGCGCACGAGCATGGTTAGATCGCGATATAGAGTTCGGGAATCACAGGATCGGTCGTAATGCCAAATACGGATTACTGCATACAAAGGTGCGTTGCGCCGAAAGTGACGAGTGCAACGAGTCAGCGATAACATCCGGCAGTGACTTTCCCGTCCATGCAAAATGTGTGTCCCACGGATGACAGCTTTTATGTTAAGCTAGCGTATTATGCTTTATAATAAAAAATGAAATGCGCACGGTGAGAGTTTCTAGAAAACAGTGGGAAGGAACTGACAGTTTATCGCCGAATGGAAGTTCGTGTGTGGACAAAGTCTATCAAAGTTTGCGATAAAAATTTTATTGATATGTTCTGTCAACGGAAGAGGGTAAAAAACATTGTACCCATTGAAATTTAAATCTTGTACGCAATTTCTGATAATTTATTCGACGATGAACAGATAAAGAGAAACACATTTATCTAATACGCTAATTTTTTATTGAATGCAAAATATAAATATGACGAACCAAAGAAAAATTGCCAACGAAAATGCCGATGAAATAAGATTCGTGCATATTTCACCGTTTCACTCAATTTATATGAGAATTGATGTGAACCGAAAAAAAGTTCGTTATATCAGAAGAATCGCTTGTACAAAGTACAGCAACGCAATTGAGACGCAATAAAGTATAAAACAAGTGTGGCGATGTGATGAGAAGGCAAGAATACTCTTATCCGAATAGGAATGACAAACTTTTCGTCGCGGTGTATAAGTACAAAGCAGCAACACGAAACACACGTGGAACGGAGGAATGCAAAAGCTCAAAGTATTAGTGCAAAGCATACATAGAAAGTTCAAACAGGAACCGCATGTACAAAAGACACATATAAAACACAAATACAAAGTACCGTTTATGTTAATAATCTTTGTGGGTGCTTTGGTTGAATGGTTTTATTTTATTCTGTACGAGGACTCTGTAGGATTATTCCTCTGAGAGATACATATCCTCTGAACGGCTTTGTCTACTGTTTCGTATAAAGTAAAGTTATCAAAAGAAGTCATAAAAAATACCACATAATGCGAAATAATATAATACCATCGCATATCATATAATACAATAATACAGTAAAATATGAAATTTTACATAATTGTCAAAAAGTTCTAAAAATATATCATGATCAAAAATGTTAAATCTGCAATCAAACTACTCCAATATGCATCAATTATAATTACTCAAACCTATTATTTTCTGAATTTACTTGCAATTCATAAGAACATACACTTTATATGATACAACGTATCAATCGCATACAGGACCCATTCGAAAATGCAAGAAGTGCACCCCAAAGAAACGACGGAAGCACAGAAAAGCATATGTAGCAGCTGTAGGAAAGAAAGAACTTGAAATCGGAGTTGCACGGGTCATGGATAGGCGAGGATCGTGAACCGGGCGTGAGTATCTGCACGAGGAACGGTCGCTGCAAAAACGATTACTGCTCGCCTGGGAACAGTACGCCCTTTCTGCGCTCGCTCAACTGCCTCTTTCTTTCTTTACGATCGTGAATCCGGGCCCGATCATCCGCGATCGGCTACATCGGTTACATCGAGTACATCGGTTACATTGGGCACGCCCGATACGACCAACGGATTGCCACGAAAGTCGCGAGCAATCGATACATCGACGTTCCTCGAATTTCGCTTTATATGCAAATAGTCGCAACTACTGCCTACGCTGGACACGATGCGTATCATGCGTCCACGTAAGAGTGTAACGATTTTAATCTTTCCGTCTGCGCTCTGTTGGCATAAGCAACGATACTATGTTTTCGGTTTGATTTTTGGATTATAAATGAGCGAACGCATGCGCCACGAGTCTTATACCGGGAGAAGCGTGCATTGCTCTTTATTGTGTTGCGACAAGTCAGTAAAACATACACCGACGGCATAAGCGCATATCAATCCGTCATTATTATGAAGAAATACTATTATATATAAGACTCCGGGCGAAACGACTCGTTTTGAGAAGTGAAACTGTGGTGTGTAACATGCATATCAATCCGTCATTGTTATGAAGAAATACTATATAAGCCAAACTGTGCAAATTGCCATAATTAACACTTTGACTGCCACGATGGTCACCGATGACCGGCGCAAGAGATTTTACTGAAGATCCAAAATATTCGCAATGAGTAGCAATAGTTATTTTATAAATGCAGTTATTAGAATATTATATATTAGAATAGTGATGCGATCCTTTGGTCTTCAATACTTGCACATCATTTACATTTTGCATAATTCAGTCAAACGCTGTAGTATTTCATAGCATCGCTGTTCTAATACAGCAAAATCTGCTCGGCAGTCAACGTGTTAATATGCTATTTGTCTTTTAAGCAGAGTGGAGGATAAGAAAGTTTGTGTCATTTCAACTGTTTGTAGCGGGAGAATGGAACTGTTGTTTTGTTGGGAGTTACTGCAGTGCATGTGGTTCATTGATTGATTGCGGTACAAAATACAGTGAAACCCGATTTCACGCGGTCAGTTCAAGTCTCTATTGTACGGAGTACGAAAAAGTGTTTCGTTATTGGAGATTGTTTTATGCAATTGTGTATAGCGATCTGCTTACTTTCGGCAATGAAATATCGATCTTTCGGAGAAGCCAATAATTTCATACAAAAACTCGACTCCCCTTTTTCATGCCAACGACTCGATATTCAATCCACTTTTCACTCGAATCATACCAACAACAGCTGCTACCGTATAATTGGCGAAACTCACGACTAATCATTAGACGGAAAATAGGGCTTGCCTTATTAAATAAACCACAACATACCCATAACCTCAAGAACTGCTGCGTCTGCAAACTTCGTTATGGAACCCGCAATCATCGACGTGCTTAAGAAAGCCCATACACACTTAAACTGTTTCGGAGAAACGTAAAGAACGTTGAATGAACCCGTTACACCGCACTCATCGCGGTGCAACATTTATTTCACTCTGAAACGACTGCAGCACTCGACTCCCCGCTTTCATGCCGACTCTCGATTCGATCCACTTTCCAATTGTATCATTCCAACAAGAGCCGCCACCGTCCGTTGAGCGGCCACTCATCGAGAAACCGTCGATCCGCACGTCATTCCTACCCAGGCCCGGCTCCTTCAGCCCAACGAGTTGAAACGAAACGAGACGAGACGATCTGTCCAGAAGAGTTTCAAACTGCCGCGTTACCCAACGCGAATTAGCATTTAATGCCGTGTCTATCCCGTAATCACCGTCTACGAGCCGGAGCCCGCGAACGATCAGCACTTACGGCTAATCTCCGGGCGTGTCCCGCGTTGGCAAATTCGACTGAGAACCAGTCGTCGTTGAGAGTGCCTCTGAATGACGAAGGAAACACTGTCAGAGGCTAATCTCCTCTCTCTCTCTCTCTCTCTTACCCCGTGCCCTTCCTGAAGCCGGAAGAAATCAAAGGACTAGAGCCTAATCGGGAGATTAAAGCCTCGAGAGTTGATCCTCGGATTAAGGGATAACCGAGTCTCGCCTCCCGACTACGAGCGGAATAACGAACCGAGTCTGGATCTTATGAGGCGCGTGATTTGCTCGTAACTTTTAGATCCGTTAAATCCGTCTCGATGCCCCTTGCCAGACGGTCCGCGACGAGTTTTAGGCATGCCCTGGCCAACGCCTCGTCGGCTGCCACTTCACATTGGTCAGGCCGGATACTTCATTCCGATTTTTGACTGGTGTGTTACATTCTACTTGACGACGAGTAACAAACGCTGTTTTTGTTTGGGAATTTATATTTAAACTAATAGTTCCAGCGCGTGGATGTCAAAATAAAATTGTAGTATCGGTAGTAAGAACCGCATTTCTTCGAATTTTTTTCCTATTATAAATTCGCTGGGCATACAATTCTACAGAACATTACCCAGTTTACTTTAAAGCTTTACTCACATAATGATGAGTCCATCACACAGTCCTTCGCGTCACAGTTATCTCATTTTTGTTGAACTTACCTGTAAAAGGAAAGAAATAACTTTGATTAGACAACGAATGATAGCCACAGTACAGAATAATACTAATTAATGCATCTACTATATAAAAATCAGTGATACTGGCATATATGTAGGGAAACAAAATCACGAATTGAGATGATCTTTGATATTGAACACCCATTAAATCTTGAATGATGTCACGTTAGAAAAATCATAATCCGGTAAATCAGTCTTGCATAGCAGGTTCCCTTACGCAATTAATTTTGAAGTTCGGCCAACACTGATTGAGCAGCAAGTGCAACGTGAATATCCAATCAAGGCTTAGTTGGTCGGAGTGACGGCATGCATAGATACTACGGAGTGTTAATCAACGTCAGGGCGAGTTTAATAAGCTGCCCGTATAAATTATCCTTTGGACATGATGTTTCGTTAAATATCGCGTCGGCGGTTATCAAAGAAGCGGCAATCTCGTAAATTTCACCGAATTGTTACTTGGTGGATTTCGAAATAGCGTGTACTATGAACGTCAGCGTACTCCCATATATCCGCATGGGGTCTGAGTCGAGATGACGATACACTTTCCACGCACGTATATTCGCGCACTCATCTGCTCGACGTCGAACGGCATGAACCGCACCTATATGCATTGCATCCGCTGATCCGCATGACGTCGCATGTATCCTCGACCACACGCGCAACAGGTTCCTCAGGCAGCGTGTGTTAGGAGCTCGACCCTCCTGGCAACGCGAGTCGAGGGGCCACGGCTGATTGCGGCATAGTGCCAAAACCAGCACGGCCGACCACTTTTTACCGACTCTCCTAAGCTTTACTGTTTCAATCTTTATCGAGCCCGACACTCGCCCATTAATGCAAAAATCCAATACTGAAAGTGGACCAGAGTGGAAACGTCAAAACGAGAACTACAACAACGCTGGATGACAGAAAATCAGGGAAAAAACGTCAGTTAGATCAGACACTTAAGAATTATATGTGGCGTAGTGAATATTTAGATGAAAGCGTTATTAAGTGACAGAAACCCAAAATAGGTGAATGGCGGAATCTAAACTAAGATTAACGTGTCTACTGAATTCGCAGAATAATGGGACAATCGCGTATCTTCATAAGAGTTTAGTGATAAAAGAAGCCAGGAGTTATATAGCCAGCTACTTAATGTCGCACAGCTGATTGAGACATTGTGCTAAAACAGGTCGACGGATCACTTTCTACCGTCAAATCGAAGCTTCTCTATGTCAAACTCTAATGCAAACTATATTGAACTCTACACTTGCCTATTAGGACAAAAATGCAATATTGGAAACATAGAAAAGTAGAAACGCTGAAGCAGATATAACTGCAATACTGCGAAATGACGGAAAAGAGAAGAAAAACGTTACATAGATTATACGATCCATGAATATCTACATGGTGCGCTGAGCGTCTAAATGAAAATGTTATCAAGTGTCATGAAGGCAAAATAGCTGAATAACTACGTCTAAGTGAGTTTAACGTCTCTCTACTGGATTCGCAGACTAATTGGACGATCACGTATCTTCACAATAGTTTAGTGAGACGGAGAACCCGGGAGTTATATAGCCAGATCACTATCCAGCCAGGTAAGTAGACGGATAGCTGCACAAACAAATACACGAAGACGCAGTAGAGGAGGAAAAGAGAGAAAGAGGTGGAGTGATAGAACGAGTCGCGAAGAGGGGGATATTGCACTCTCGGGAGAAGGTCTTCGTCCGAGAAGAGGGATTAGTGTCCGGTAAGAAGATAAATCGCTGTTCCTTGGGATTCACGAAGCTTCGCTAAAGGCGATCGACCTATTCGGCGATTTTAAAGAAGTTCAACCCACACGCAATAACTAGAGCGAAGCGAGAACAAAAACGCTGTGTACTTGACCTTTCACCGTTATTACTGTATGCGATTGTATTAATGAAACATAGTGTTTCGCTTTTTACGGAACTAATTAGGAGTAGGCGATTGTACATATCTGTATCATTCGCTTGCTTATTTCAACGTTTCATACGTAAAGTATCTCCTTAAATAGTGACGATAACTCGTTACTAAAAGACAAAAGGTTTGTTTCGGTCGAGTATTATAACGAGCTCACGAAGAACTAACTCATCATTTCCGTCTAAAGAGTTCTCAAAGGTCATGCAAAATTAATAAAAGACTGCACGTTGGAGCCATATCAATGAAGGCATTCCATAAAAACGGGTCTATATTTAACCTTTTGTATATGATTTATATCTTAGTCGCACCTCAAAGGGTCCGAAATAATAAAGTCTATAATAAAACTTACCGAACTAGTAGCCTGTGAGAACACCTTTAAGTATACTCGTTGCTATTTTGGTAAAAAAAAATGAACGTTTTCAAATCAGGTTGTCTTTTTAGTATATCAAGGGGTACGAAAATTTTTTCGCAAGCTCGATAAAAATTCTACACGGAGCGATATTTCTTTCACGGTAGAATAAGCGCGCGTCGATATCCACGTGTCACGAGTACGGGATACGTTCGAGGTGTCGGCTGAACATGCCTGCCTATAAAGGGTGGAACAACATTTATTAGACTTTTCTCAATTTTTCCTGTATTTTGTGTAACGGGACGCAAGTTTACCTATGACTCAATAACAAATTTGGAACTCTACATAATACCAATACACGGTCGTAAGGTTTCTCTTACTTTTACAAGAAAATGAATTGACATGCATGAAACAGCACATCCAAAATTCTCAACACCTGCGCTGTTCGTCACCTGTGAAATGTGAACTCCGGAAGCGGTAAGTCTCGCACGGTTGCTTGGGCACCCTGTAGATAGCTTTATACGCATAACTGTGTCGCGTAGAACACGAGCGCATGCGGAAAAATCGTGAAATGACTTTCCGCGTTGTAAACGACCGACGTAGGTTGGGCGAGAGTTAATTGATCGACAGGACGTAGACGGGCAAACGTGTCGGGACTGGCTTGCCCGTATTGTTCGCGCACACATGAATGCATACACGAATGCACACACGAATGCACACACGCGAGCGCACGGAAATACGCACACCTCAACAGAGGGCCAGCATTTTGTGCGCTCGACAAAAATGCCAGGGTAAAATCTGCGCCGACATTAATTGGTTCGCGCGCGGTGCAATACTTTTTTCTATTTTTTTTCCGTTTCATTCGTACTTTTTTCCCTCCCTTCCGTCGTGTTCGCGTCGACCCGGACGTAGAACGGGAATTCGACGCTTTCGCGGACGGGCGATTCGAGAATGCCGAAGTTCCGTGTGTGCTCTGAGCTGTGGCACGGAGTGAATTGATTAGCAAACGGACCGTTGGTCCCGAGAAACGGAAACAGAAGGGAAAGACGGGGGTGGACTGCGCGGAATGTCATTGGTAGTTTTCAATCTCGGAAGAAAGCGTAGCGGGTGCGTTCTCTTGATTGGCGAATCTTGCGTCAATTCGAAAGAGGATGAATTAAAGTGCTTTACCCGCGATGACTGCCGAAAAGTAATTTAACTGACCTCAGGGGTTCCCTCCTTGGGAGTCCATGTAGTTGCGTTAATGTGCGCTAGTAATATTAACACTATGCCGTCCGCACGTCTAATCCAGATTTTTTCGTTTCGCGCCGGTAGACTTAGATCATTTCGCTTATCGCCGGCGGTTTTCCGAGGTTCTTGTTTACTTATCTTATGGTCAGTTCCTATGTCTCAATTCTCTCCCTCTATTTTCTCGAAAGTGCAAGATTCTTTTGTATTATATGTTTATCCATTTATTTATATTTTGTTGGATACTTGGATACCGATAGTTTTTGCATGGCACCAACGTGGTGCCATCGGTACTTACTCGATAGTTTTCGCATGGCACCATCATGGAGCCACCGGACGGCATAGTGTTAAATATATACAACAAGAATAAGGACACAATGCAACCGGCCTATGCTAATCAATTATATAATAAATATTAAAAAAACCTGAGTGGGTAATCCGTGAGGTCCCGAAAGACATTGAGTCAGAAAATAAAGTCCATATTACAACACTTTAAAAAAATTGGAAAAACAGGAAGAAATGAAATACTATCGAAATACGTGCGAGTTTCGTACACACGATCCGTGTGCTTAATTCCGCTGGAATGAAGCAGCGGAAAAGGGAGAATTTACTCGAGCCTGATATGAACCGATCCTCTGCCAGCAGTCCTTACGGGACTTGCATGAACTCCTTTAGTTCTTCCCATAGAAGCTCTCGATCCGGTACTTACGTTAGAACGTGATAGTTCGTCGGCTGTTGGCCGCCAATGGCGCAAGTTTAATCGAGTTCAAAACTCGATACGCATTCGATGTCACTATAATGTGGCGCCCCGCAGCACCTGTCGCCAAACGGATTTTTATTTTTTCGTGCCACCCTCGCGGGTACGCAAACTTCGACTGTTCGAGTAATAGATAAAATTAAAGCAAGCACTCAGGGACTTTCTTGACACGAAACTTTCATGGGGAACACTCGGAAATACCATGTATGATGTATCTGTCCCATATAACACTGTGACAGTAACAGATAAAATTAAATTAAACGTTTAGTTACCTTCTTGACACAAAACTCTTGTTAAAATTAGTTTAAAATATAATATTCTTACAATATGAGAGAAATTGTAATATATTCGCATGATTCCAATTAACCTCTAAAACACTTGCTTCAAGTTTGTGCTTCTTTTTCTTGCGATCTATGATTGCAGGGGTAGAAGGAAGTTAAAATTAATCAGACCTATTTAAATATATTAAAGCTTATATCCAGTATAATAAAAAATGAGTTAACGTTCATATTTGTCTTTAGAAGCCCCACTAATATTTCACTACGTCATAAAATGATCACCTCCTGCGGATATTAGCAATTTTTACAGAGTCCAAACGAAGTTCCAGTTGACATCTTTACGCAGAACGCCATATACACGTCTATAAAATTATCCGGTGACAACGTAAAATTGAATACAAACGTGAATATAATTACTGCGGAGGTTCTTCGAAAAAATGTTCGCCGACCAGCAGGAAAGTCGATCGGTGAAGTTCTTGCGAAGTTCGTGTTCTTCGGGAGGGAAAGTAGTGCTCTCCGGGCGTTCCGCATTTACGTAAATTCGAGTGTGATCGACCATCAGCTGCGAGCGTTTAATCGAGTTGAAAAAGTCGATACGCAGTGGCGTCATTACAGGCACGCCGAACTCCGAGAGCACTTGTCGTCGGACAATAGCAGAGCGTTTCAACTGCAAACAAACTGCGAGCGGTGCGCCCCGCGCCTGAAAGCGAATCGCTGCAGTTCATTCGGAGGAATTAAGCGGCGATACGAACCAAATTAAGAACAGGAACTGAACACGTTTAGTTCTATCCGCTTTGCCGTTAACGAGAAATTCATTGGAATCAAAAGAAACTGAGTAACTTCGGAACGGAGTATATAGAAGGTTATTAACACGTTCATTCAAATGCCAAAATCGCTTGTTTTCTTCGGGGAAGTATTTTTATTATTCTAAGCATATAAGTGGAAAAATAATAATAAATATGATTATATAAGCATACATTCTTGCCCATGGAGAGTTTATCTTTGTTTGAGTTTGATGATATTTAAGTTATGGCTATTTACGATGCTTATGCGATGAGATATATACATTAAGCAGTATCATAGCATGTCTGGTGCGAAAATTTTGTAAAGAATGTTATTAACATAATTTTGCCACTTTCGGAACAAAGATTCGTAGAAATCGGACAAAAGATACTACTCAAATTGAATTGACTCACCGCATTTATGTTTGAAATGCTTTCATACACTGCACTGGTAGACAGAACATCTGTCAAAAATTAATTCTACATTTTCCAATAAAAATGTTTAAAATTCATTAACTGTCAATGTTCATTCAACATTTACAATTACAAACATTTGAAGCGCTTCAGTCTCTGGTAATCACCGTGTGGCGATGTGGCGAAAAATGTTTGTGTTATAAATCCGAAAAACAATCTACAAGCATATATGACCACCGTAACGTTCAATGTGTTCAAGTAATCGCCGAAGTAGTAACACAAATAAAAATTATCGAAAGGTAATTACGCTCTGAAGAAAATGACCGTAATAAAAAATGTCTGCGTAATAAATCCGAAAAAGCGAATATGCGCAGGAATATTGTTTGACAGGGCGAAATTAACATAGGCTTATTGAACGTGTCGCGTGCTCTGCGTTTGGTGCAAAGGGTTTGGCGCAAAGGGTTTGACGAGAAGCGACCGGCAGCCGGGGGTGCGCGAATCAATTTGTGCTGATGTATCATGACGTCAGTTGATCGTACAATTGCGCGAAATACGGTTTCCTGCCTCCCGATTCTCCCTTTCCGCGCCGTCGATGATCCTCTCGGCACGGTCCCTTTCTCTTTTTCCCTTTCCAGCTTCCAGCTTCCAATACATCGTGACTGCTCGCTCCCCGACGACGAACGGCCCGCATTGTTTACGCTAACGCCGACAACGATAACGCACACGTCGATACCCGCTGAAACGCCGATAATGACGTCCCTCGTAATTCGCGGAATGATGATTGTCGTCGTTAACTGGGAATCGGCGTGCGACCGGCACAGAATGTTACCGCCAGGCGGGAAAGAGCGAGCAGCGAATTACGGGAGGGCGAACTAAATGTGACAATTACCGAGTAATAGTGCGGAATCGATGGAAAATGTTACACGGACAGAATGCGACTGAATATTAATATTGACTGGGGTGGCGAAAGTTGCTGAGTGCGAATCAAAGCTGTACGCTAGGCAGAGTTTTGATATGAAAATGAAAGCGATAGGCACGATGAAGGGAAAAGGAACAGAAATTAGGCAGGTAAATGGGATCCTTGTCTAATAATGAATTCCGACCGTCTCACTGAATAATAGTCCGGAATCGATGGAAAATGTTACACGGCCGGAACGCAACTGAATGTTCATTTTGATTGGAGTGGCAGAAGTTGCCGAGTGCGAATACCAGCTGTAGAAGAGATTTGGAGAGAAAAAGAACAGCAATTAGGTAGGTGAAATACGATCCTTGCCCAACAATGGATTCAGAAGATTCCATTGAGTAATAGGGCGCAATCGATGGAAACCGTTAGACGACTGGAATGCAACTGAATATTAATATTTACTAGGATGGCAAAAGTTGCTGAGTGCGAATGAAAGCTGTATGGTAGATAGACAGGTTTGATGTGAAAACAGCAGAGATAGGTTTGACGGAGAGAAAAGGAAGAGCAATTAGGTAGGTGAATACGATCCTTGTCGAATAATGGATCCGGAAGGTCCCATTGTGTTGTCAGTCCATTGTAATGATTTCGCGTTAGGGGTAAAGGCTTATCATCTTGCTGACGTCCCGTGTACAGAAATGACGTCGTTCGAATCGAAATCTGAATCCCAATCATTCCCGAGTGAGTCATATGCACTCGCCTGGTCAGACAAGATTTCCGTTAAATTAACGTGCGCCGCGAGCTGTTGACTTTAACTTCGATAATGCGAATGCAGGAAATCGATTCGTTCGCTGTTCATCAGGGGAACGTCGGGATGCTATGCGGCTACGATACGGGTTGTTTACGAGTTCGGAGAATTGCAAACTGATTGCGCTAATGAGAACTGTTAGACCGAACTAAATGTTTCGATAAGTCGATGGCGTAGTTGTGGGAGTAACAATTGGTAGAGAGGAAGAAAGCCTTTTTCAAATAGCATTGTTTCCCTGTGTATGTATAAGGAAAATTGATTTTTCTCTTTGAACAAGCTTTCAAGGTAAAGAGTCCGAATGTACGCGGGGAATCGTGGAAGAGCTTTTAATTGATCGTCAAAACATAGAACTTGTACCACGGATAGAAGGTAATCGCATTACTTTATAATAGACCCATATAAATAAAACAATCACCGCATATGGATACAATCGATCATTGACACCTGATGTTTTCGGTCCACGGGAGAAGGTTAACTAAAGTTAGTTCGTTTGTACAATATTCCGTCTGCTGTTTGAATAAACCGAAAATCTGAAACCGGTACGTGTAAACCGTCAATCAAATGTCCATTATTGAATACCGAACGTGATTTGATAGATGAATGAGGCTAATTCGGCAAAAATAATCTTGCATGGCAGTCGCATTCGCTATATCCATCATCGGCTCTGTGCCACCTAAAGCATAATGAGATTTACGTTCAATTATACTTGATACTGTTGGGACTGTGATATTGTTGCCGTAAACCGTAATTTTGTGATAACAAACATGGCACACGCGTGCTTCTTATTTAACGACTTGCAAAAGTAGTTATAACGGTGTGGAATATGACAGAAAAAAAAACGAAACACGGTTATATCCGAAATGGACATTTTGTGTCAACTTTTACTTCAAGATACAAAATTATGAAAATTCTTGACTTCCGGATGGTCCTCGCATCTAACTCAACTTAATGCCGACGTTTCTGTTGCCGATGTACTTAATTGTTCAGCTGATTCATTAAAAAATACATATAAAGATACATAAGAGCGAACTTCAAATTCAATTTAGCTTCAGAGCGACCTCTGAAACTGAGACTCGCAATATATGTACTTAATCGATCAGATCAGAGGTCCTCAGACGTGCACATGGAAACTGCAACGCCTGCGAAACATCGGCGACAAGCTGATCTCAGACGCGGCGACCATCCTGAAGCCAAAGATATCCACCGACAAAGTTTCACCTCCGGGATTCATGAAGAGCTAAATATGTGACGCATTCGTAAATTATAAATTGTGCTTGCTCGGACAACGGCGATCGCAAAGTTCCGTCTAATAGAGTAGCTTGAAAGGCCACTTTTCGCAGGAACGACAACGGCGTTGCTGGCGTGGAACTATCCGTAAGGCTTCTGCGCGATCGACTTTTTGCCTCAAAAGTTATACCCGAAGTCTCGTTACCGCGAAGTAAGTTAGCGTTCGTTGGCACGTCGTATAAAGGTGGAGCGGATGAGAGTTTCGGTAAAGCTTCCTCACCGTTTGCCAACTCTTCAGATGGTATGTTTACACGCCTCGCATACTGTCGACGTGTCTATACGCGTTTGTGCGGCTACGTGTATATGTGCATGTATGTCGTTCGGCAAATAGAGATGCGCGTCATGACCAAAATCGCAAACTCCGTCGTAGGGCGAAAAGCTCCTTCCTTCAATCGATTTCAATCAATCAATTCGGACGAATCTTCAAATACGCACGATGGAAATATTTCCTGATCAGGGTTTCAAATCTTCAAGGTGCAAGATTTAATGCTCGAGACGTAGACGGTTTTATGGAAGTGGGACGACGGTTTTTCAGGTTGCAAATTGGTTAAGTGTAGGATTTTGTATAAAGAAGCTGGAAGGCGATGTAATCTGCGCTGTAATCTTTGCATATTCATAATTGGCGAAACATGGACAAATGGAATTATGCTTCATTTCTCTTTCTGTTCATCATTTAATCATAGAAACGCTACAGTTTTTCTAAAGAAATGGAATATTAATCCAAACGGAAGATATTCCACAAAACGCATTTGCCTATTTTTTGGCATTTAGAAGTAAATCTCTGCTCTTAGAAACGTGCTGTGTGAGGCAAATGCGTATCCCACGTATCAGTGAACGTTGACATTACAATAGCAAGGCATTGCAGCACAGTTCCCGAGTCTTCGAAGGTTTCTTCGGTTATATCTATCTCGTGTCAGCATTTTCTCTGCGGAATGAATCCTGACGCAACGCAACGATATGCACCGGCACGCAACACAACGAGCCGACCGGACGAGCTCACCTGTGAGAAATCTCTTTTCTCGCCTTGCCGAACGGAAAAGTGGGTGGCACACGGTTGCGATTGCATGTGACGTAAGTGCTGTTTATGAATCCGCAAAAGAGTCCTATTCCTTTCGCTTCCTTTGAATTCGAACGACATCGCGTGCGATACGACGAAGCAATGAGCGTAAACGAGAGACGCTTCTTCTTACGTTTCACCTGGCCTTCAATAAAAAGCGAGTTCGATTCATTTCATAGCGTCACATAGTCGCTATCAGCCAATGTTTATTCGCGGTGGGTACAGCGCTAGTTTTTAAGATCCCACGTGACATTGTTTACTCAGATTTTTGAAGCACCCTGGCAGATTTGTTAATGTGATATAATATAACGGTGTTTCTTACTTTTTTCAATTTATTTAAGTACGACTATTGATCAGTAAAATCTCTTACGTCGGTCACCGGTGGCCACCACGGCAGTCAAAGTGTTAATCTTCGATGTTTTTCTGTTCGGTAATATGTAATAATTTGTAACGTACGTTTTTAGCATAAAAGAATATACTGTTGTAATGTACGGGTATAATGTATATATATTAAATAAAATTTATTGTACCATATTTTTCTCGAATTTTTATCTATACTCTTACAATCCTATAAAACATCGGGTTCATGCGATGTTCAAACATTTCCGGCATTCCGTCGATGATAAGCTCACACTTCATCACTCACCCATCTGTCCTACAAATCAATCAATCATAGTCTTTCGCACATTCAATTTTACGGCAACTCTGCCTATGCCTAAAAATTCTAAATCCTCGAAACATATTCAGTAAACGACAAAAAAGAAGCATTTCACATAAATATACTTGTACGTTTTGTACTTCTGGAAGTGTGATAAAAATTAAAATATCAAGAAAAGTAATTTTTTTTCGTAATAAAGCGGACATGATTAAATACGGCTTTTGCCATATTCCATATCGCCCTGCATTTCCACACTTGAAATAGCTAATGCTTTTGCAAACACGATTTAACTGCTGACCCGTCAACAACGTGCTAAAATTCTTCTCTGCAGTAAAGTGACAAGGACACTATATTGTCGTGAAAAAACGTCGATTTGCACGTTTGCCCCGTCCGATCTGATTTCCCTGCGATTGTATCGAGGCTTCCGCTTTTCTTCATCTTTTCAATTTTTCCGCACGCCCGCCACAAAGCGATAGCGTAATCAGTATAAACGAGGAAGATCATTCGTCGTACGCGAACGACAGATCGAGGAGCGTAAAGTGAAACGATTTTTGAAAAACGCTCGGCTCGCGCGTAAAAGTGCACTCAGTTTGCGAAGAAGAAAAGTCGGGCGAGGAGAGTTCCGAAGTGGATCATCGTTGGGGGGGAATTTGCGTGGAGAGAAGTTCAATGAGTTCTTTTGCGATCTTCGCTCCCGTTCTCTGCGGAGAAGCGTATGAAACGGTGCGAAACAAACTTGTTATAGTCGTTTTGCTTTTGGAAACGACGCTCTTTACGTGCGAAGAGATCTTTCCGAGGGAGGGAATGGGTGAGCAATAAAACGGATTGTTGAAGTAAGTTTTTCAGATATACTACGCGCGGAGCATTTAGTTCTGATTTAGTGTTCGGATGAAAAATTTAACTTTGCAACTCTGTGTATCTGAAAGTATGTATCATGTGAGAATCGTAAAACGGATAAATCCGCGCACTATTTACCGGTGCATCCGTCTCTCAATTTACACGGTATTCGCTTACGCGATCTTATTTTACCCGGCCCTATTCTATTCATGCGATTTTCATTCGCGTAAAACGAATACACTTGCAACAGATGCACCGCGCAAGTCGACGGACGGGTATAGATATTTTGCGTGCATTTTTCATAGAAAGCTTACAGGGCGCAGAAAGGATATAACGCGTCATCAAAATGCCATAAATAAAATCGTCAGATCCATTCGTACATATTTCTGTTCGTCCGAAGAGCGAAGCGACAGTCGCCTCTCTCGAAAAGTCTCGAAGTTAGGACGAGGCGAAGGAGGATCGAGGCGCGGCGCGTGAGAAAGTGCGTGCCAACGAAAGTTCGATCGAGCGTAACCCTAGGCGGAGTACGAGGCACAATGAAAATCCGCATGCACGGAACGTCCAATGAATCAGGCATCCGCCTGTGATTTACAGTCGTGCCAGTATAGTAGACGCTGCAGGCGATCCACTGGTCTCACGGGACCCAAGGGGGAGCGACCATAAACATCGCACTATTCTGAAACTTTATGGACGTTATACGCAAATCTATCACGACCAACGGATTTCCGGAGACGTTTAGGACCGATCACCGTTCCTCGCCTCCGACGTGCGTGCGTCACTCTCAGAACACACCGAGTCTCGCTACCAGATAATCTCTCACACTTCCGGCCGTTGCCTTCGTTCTCTCTTTCTTCGTTCCTTCTGTTTCTCTCGTTGGATCGCGTCCGATACGACGGATCCAATGTGATTGACCGCGTCACCGAAGGTTGTAAATCTTCGATTGGAAAACTGCCGGTATGCGGATTGCGCGATGAGAGATATTTCTAAGTCCTTTTTGGATACTTAGGATGTTTACCCCTTTCGCGACGGCAGCCCCGTCCGCCGAAGTACCGTCACTGAACGGAAACTCGCGCCGGAAATATGCACAGTGCGCGTGGTTTTTGTATATATGTTGTTCCAATCCAAGGATTTAGAAAAATTTGAATTTTTACAAGAATGACAACACTTTTACGAAAAAATCCGTCTTTTGAGGTGAATTAACTTTCGTTTTTATGTTGTAACTTTTTTTTTATTACCGAAATAAAAAATCGATTTTTTTCGTTCAGGCCCTGCCTATTGTAATGACAAATAAGTATATAAAATTAGTGTCCGATCGGTGAAGTAGTTTTTGAGAAATCGTGGTCACCGCAACCGTATGTTTTAAAAAACACAGTTTCGAGATAATCGCGTTTAAAGTTTCAAGCTCTTTACTAATCATACATAGTAGCGCCCAGATAAACGCTTATCATTTTTGCACGTGTGCTCCGATTCTTATGTACTTTTGAGGAAATATTCTCAAAATGATGTACATTAAGAAAATGCAATAAAAAAAATCGATTTTTTTCACCAACCCAAGTAGGCATAACCCCTTAAGTGCCAGGCGACGACGGTGTGTCATCGGACACTTTCCAGAGACACTGCGCTTTTGTTAGCTTGCGACGGAATGGGGTTTTTGTATGAATGAGTGTATTGAATAATGCGAATGAACACCTTCGGCCCCTCAGATTCCTCGACTTCTCCGACTTCCCGGCGAAATCGGATTGAACGCGGTTCTTTACGTTTCCGCCGAATATTAATTCTCCGCACGTCAATACGTTTCGGGCATTAGGTTATATCAGGGCTTTAGCGAAACGGATTGCGCTGGAGCGGAGATGTGCATGCAGATCTTATGTCATCCGGACTCATATTTTCTTACGTTCTGCGAGCATAATCGGATATGGAAGAATTCAATGCATGGGGAATTGCAAATAGCTTCGATGTCAAATACGTTAGCACTGATTAACGTTGGGGAACGTTTACATTTTATATTTGCCCTTATCTGGCTGTGATAGAATGTTCGATTTTATTCAAGCATCAAATTATACGGTCTTGGATACAATGTTTAAAGGGTCGAATTATAAGAAGATGGACCGAAAATGTACTATACTTTGTTATCAACCCTTACGAGCGGAGAGCTTTTACTATATCTTTTCTCGTCTCATGATCACTGCTCCAGTTTTCATCTGCCTTCTTTCAGTTTCGTGCTTCACGGACCCTGCTTCCTATCCATCATACGACCCTATACACCTTGTTATCGAGTAATAATATTGTGCGAGGCTCGACTTCTCGCTCGATAGGGGGGCCCGTCAGCCGACGTCAACGAGAAAATACAAATTTCGAAGTAAGCGCGCCGACGACCGAGCCGTTGCTCAATTGAATTTTTGCTCAGGGGGATCGGGAAAGTTTCTCATAGGTAGGATCGCATATACCCGCCTACGCAAACCTCACATAAATAAGCTTTTCCGACGATGCCGTCAGTGGAGGATCATGCAACAGTTTGCATGCGACGTCGTGCTATGCGCTGGATTACGTGAGCATTTACGTTTTGTTAGCGAAAGCCTCGGTTCATGGCGTACAATGATTAGATCGACAAAGCTAGAGTATTATGAGATGTGGGCATATTGCATGCCAACCTTTTGGAAGTGTAGCCGCACAACTGGAAGAGGGGAACAATTATTCACGTCAATTGTTACGTCAATGCTCATATGAGTATTAGCGTTTGTGTTCATTTCAAGTTAATATTCGTACTTTGCTGCGCATTGAATTATTTTCGTTACAAATTCCTAATTTCCCATTAAAAAGACGAAAGTTAGTAGAAAAGATGAAGCATCAAATAAAAAGCAGTAAAGAGAAAGGAGCGCGCTTGTAGACGCTCGTGTAATATTTATATAATACATAATCGAAACCCATAAACGAGGGGAAGATTGCGAACAAGCAATGAACACGTGGTAAACACGACTGGAGGGCTGAAGAGCGATGTAAGATACGTGGATAAGAGTATTCCGCCAAGTCTTACCCACACAAACACGGACGCACGGAAACATAGAGGAACAGGGCCGAAAGGAAATACTCCCTGCTAGAATCGATCGAAAGATGAGGCTGGAGTGCGGAGACTCACCCTAAGACGGATTCGTAAGGACAGAGGTAAACTCAGGCGGCTAGGAAAGAGGGTGGAAAGAAGAAAGACGAATGTATCTGGCTGGAAGCAGAAAAGCGTAGTGAAGTGGAAAGAGAAAACAGGAAGAGAAAAAGCTGCGTCCGCCAGGCGAAAGGAGCAAAAAGACGAAGTACAGGACGAGCAAGTGAAAGTGTCGAATATAGCAAAAAAGTAACAACTGTAAAGAAAATAGAGAGTGGCGGGATGAAAGATAGACCGAATAACAGGAAAGACGCGGGGGGTTGACGGTGATAAAGAATAAATTTGGCAAATGTATAGCCTACAAGACGTCGGCGTGTGGTGCGAAAGTTAACAAGTGGAATTTTAAGAAAGTCGCCGCAAGCAGACTACCGAAAAAAAATAAGGAAGGAAAAAATGAAGTTGACGCGGAAGTATACGAAGTAAGAAAGAAAGGGATGAGTGCACTCAAACAAATCAAATTGCGAGAGGATATCTGAGACGTTGACATTATGCAGTTATATTAAAATGATCACCCGGCGTAAAAGAGTAAAAAGGCAAAGGGTGGCTCGAAAGGTAAAAGCGTCTATAGTTGGGAGAAAACAGACGCATGGAACAGAAGAAAGTGAAAAAGGAAAAAGTAGGGGGAAGAACGAGGCGGGTGGAGTAAAGGAAACAAATGGAACGTGGGAAGAGCGTCTCAGATGTCGGGGTTATGCAGGTAGCAGAAAGACGAGTATCGTCTCCCTCTTTCCTCTTGCTGCATCTGCCTCCATTCGGGCTGCATCCGGCTGAACTCAGTTGCACCCAGTTGCACCCAGTTGCGCCCGGCTGCAGCTGCAGCTTCAACCGCTTTAATTCTGGAGAGTGCATCATTTGCATCGTAGCAGTACGCGCGACCGCACTAGAAACACCACACTCGAAGACTTGCATCCGAAGACTACGTTCGGAGATTGCCGCCAGCCGCGGATCAAATGGGAACCGAGGAATCTCGTGAAATAGTCCAATGGTTCGCATATTTCCCCACAACGGAAAGGACGTGGATAGAACTACACTTTAGGTTTATCGGTGTTTTTTATTGCGCCGTCTCTTTCCTTACCGCGTTTAACTGTGAACAAATCGGCGAGGAAACCGTATTCCATATAAATAGTTGAACGCGATTTATGCGGTACGGTAAAAAATTGATGGGGACGCGATTTGAAATTCGTGTGCGCACAATATTTTGTTATTTAATATGCGTGGGTTGAACGTAAATGTTAGATAGTAAATCGGCATGAGAAGTAATCCAAAACACGTTACGTTTGCAATCGCAGCATTTTAGGGGATGTTGCATAAAATTTACACGTCCATTACGATAAGTTCATTGTACGCGATTTGTGTATTATCAAAAATCTACTCTCTGACCATTACACGAGGACATGGATCAAAATTCGTATGTGTACATTATTTCGGTATATCATATGCGTGTATTGAACGTAAATGTTAGATAATAAATCAGCATGACCAGTAATTCAAAACACGTTATATCTGTAATTGCAGCAGTTAAGCTGTTGTAATAAATTTACGCGTCCATTACGATAAGTCCATTGCAGACGGATTGTGCATTATCAAAAATCTACTCTTTGATCATTACATGTGGACATGATTGAAAATTTGTATGTGTACAGTATTTCCTTATATCATATGTATCTATTGAACGTAAATGTTAAAAAATGAATCAGTACGACTAGTAATCAAAAGCACACGAAGTCTGCAATCGCAGCAGTTCAACTGATGTTGCATAAAACGTCCATTATAATAAGTGACTGTTTCTCTGCGTCCTGTCTTTTTCTAAAGAAACCTATCTCTAATTAAAAATTCAAACGTTTTAGTACAGAAACGTGGTCTCGCGCGCCTCTGCTCTTTAACATTTTCAGCAGTACATCGAATACCTTAACAGACCGGAGTCGGCGCTGGCAATGCGAGACCCACGTAAGTAGTATTAAAATTTCGTGATTCCCAGATTTTGCTTATATAGCGCGAACTTTACAACTCCACCGTGACAGGCGGCACAAACACACTCTTTCTTCACCGCTTTTTACTATCCGCCCTCTCCATCTTTCCGGTCCTCCTAGCCGTACCACCTTCACTCTCCGCTGCCTCGTTACACGTAATAGGAAAGCAAAGCACCGGACGGAAAATAATCCGGCGAAGATTTAGCGAAAGATAGCGTAAGATAAATCCTTTCGCCCTCTAGCTTACCTCGCCGTATTCCGCCTCCTACCTTCCGACACCTTCCCACACCTTCCCATGCCTTTCCACCTTTATCGTGGCCGCGGACGCTTCATTCGCAGTGCGCCGTCGGGCGCGTAAGAAATGACGCGATGCATGCATTTTTTTCCCCCTCGAAAAATCATTATGTTTCAGCTCTGCACACGGAAACGTGGTATATCTCCGTGTTACCACCTCGTCATGCTTACCATATCACGCGATACTGTTTAAATTACATCGTGAGAAATACGGTTACGGAGACCGTTGCGAAAAACACACGTTGTATTATACATTCGTAACCACATGGCGCAAGGTGTCATATAATATTTAGGTACATAATGAATCTGTCTCTGGTGGAGGGAATCTGTAGTATTATGTAGTATTATATATTCTGTGGTGGTGTACACTCGTAACCACATAACGCTGTGTATTATTTGATATTCAGATATATCTGTTCAGCTCCAGTCGAGGTAATCTGATGTATTATATAGTATTACATATTCCATAGAGTTGTATACCCGATATTCAGGTATATCTATTCAACTCCTTTAATGGTAATTCACAGTATTATATATTCTATGGTATTATACATTCGTAATTACATGCCGCAATGTATCCTAGGATATTGAGCTATATGCACTCCCCACCAGTGGAGGTAATCTATAGAAAAATAAATAAAAGTGCCAGAAGTGAGTGCAGGAATTAAATAGTGCACCGTTTTTTTTTAAAGAGAAACAGCGCAGTGATTGACTAATTTGTTTTGATTCTGACATTTACACTGTGGTTTATAGCGTGTGCTATTACCATTTTCCGCCGAGTTCCTATAAAGCCATCAGCGTTTAAAGCTCGTAATTAAGTTCCATAGCACACAATGGCGACGCGAGGGCGCCGAGCTCAGAAAGGACAGAAAAGAGCGGGATTGATGAAGCGTAGATGGGGTGGTGTCTAACAGAAAAGATCACAGCGACGTGACGCAAACGCTTGGCGGGGTTAAACAACAAATGAGAATAAAAGAGAACGGGGAAAAATATGAAGACGCAGAAAAAATTATGAAAGTAGAAAAAATGTACGCTGCGATGTTAATGAAATAAATAATTTTTATCTATATCATATTTATCTATTTCTGCTTTGCGCTGGTCGCTCAGAGTCCTACCCCATATGAATTTCTCTTTCTAGCAAAAAATTTTCCACACTGTTTGTTTCTATCAAAATACTTTAATTTAAAACAGCCGCAACACGAAAATTATGGTTAAATATAAAGAGGCAAGTGAGAAGCAGGAAGAGAAGAAGGTAGGAAGTAATACCAGAAAATCTTGGCAGATATGCTTCATAACACGCAAGTAGAGTAGAAAGTACAAAAGGTAAAGGGGTTATACCAAAAGTAAGAAAGAAAAAGATATAAAATTTTCGTAGAAGCGCGTAAAAGCGCGCAAGAAAAGTAGAAGGTGCAAAGAGTAAAAAAGTGATACTAAGCGTAAAAAAGAAGAAGGTAGAGACGCGTGAAGAGTAGAAGGTGCCACAGTAAAGGGGTGATACCAGAAGTAAGAAAAGAAAGAGCGAACATTTTTGCAGAAACACGTAACACGCAAGAAGAGAAGAAGATGCAAGGAGTAAAGCGGCGATGGCAGAAGTTAGAAAAGAAAAACGTAGCGGGAAAACCGAAGGAAAAAGAGACGCAAGCCACACGTATGAAAGTTCGTTCTCGGCGTCGTTGGCACCTCGAATCGGCCGGCATTGTTGTTCGCGCGCTTTTATCGTCAGCATTTTAGACGAACAATAAAGCTCCTGCTCCACATTTCGCCCTTAGCCCGCGTCGTTGCGACTCGTGCAGCTCCGGATGCCTCTCGTTTGTCGGTAATGGACCAACACACGCCTGGCACCGCCCACACCTACCCTTCCGTTTCACCCTCCGAGCAAACCATCGGCCTTTCGCGAGCTTTAATGCCGTTCCGGCTCTCCGCTTCGATGACGCGGCGGAAAACGCGTCTTTTGACCCTGATCCGTCGACGGGTCGACGACATTCTACGCCAGTGGTTTTCGAGACTCCGCGAAGGGGATCGAATAAAGCGATAAGCGCAGGCAGACGCAAGTGTCGCGATAATGACGATACTGCGGTAACAAGTAAGACAAACAGATTTGTTTCGGCATCGAACTTAACGCGGTAACCGCTGATTGCTTCTCCTGAACCACTATGGTTCTAGTCATTTATTAGACAAACGTTATTCTTCACGTCATTTTCTTCAGCTACTGCTTTAAGAGGTTGACCGCCTCTGTGGTTCTATGTGACCGCGGATTGCTCCTCCTGAAGCGCCATGGTTCTTCTAATTTATTACACAAGCATTATTGTTTACGTAAATCTCGTTAGAACGTAAATGGCTTTTGATGCCATTTGTTTGTGTCACTAATGCGTGAATGAAGCAAATGTACAATAATCTACATAAAAGCATACTGTTGAATATATAAATACATATATATTTATATATATAAATAATATATATATTTAGTAACATATATATGTTGTATATGTAAATTCCCTATCTACCGGTGTAATGTATGCAAGTATTCCAACACAATCTGAAAAGTACATAGTACCGTCTTTGGTGCAATTTTTAGCGATCATCCTTTCAAAACATGCAACACTTTTTTTTATAACATTGCAAAATTGTCACACCAGGCATGATATGATATTGTTTGTGACATGACATAAATAAATATCAGGAAATAGTTATCAAGTGTCATTAAGTGCACCAAAGAACCACACAAAGCAAAATAAACGCCGCATAGGTTAGAAGATTGTCTTATTTAACAATATTTATTATTATTATTTTGTGATTATATGATTAGAATAATAAAAATAATTTGGTGGCACCTTGAACAAAACATGTGATTACGGCGTGACGGTCAAGGTGTTCATTCAATGAAAGTTACTGTTATAAGGATTCGCGTGTGGTTAGGTCTGACTTATGACTGACTTGTTCTCCTGGGAATCGTTCCTCAGTAAGTTGTCATTGAACAGAGAGCGTAACGATGATCGCATTGTTCCAATTCCTGATTTTTACCATTGATCGATGTTTATTTACGTATAATATGTGCGTATAATATATTTTACTTTATTTTTAAACTAATTTAATACGTAATATTCCCCTTTTTAAGTTTCTAAGGTCCTCATCGTTTAATCCAAGTAAAATACGTGCCAAAAAAGACAGATTGTCGTTTAAATAAATACGTAAAGCGCAGAAAGTTCAACATGTACTTTACAACAAAGAGCTTTATCCTTAAAACATTTGGAGAGCACCATTGTGCGTCGATCAACTTTGTCGAGCCGCACGAAGACAGTTCCGATATATCGAATCTTAGCAAGACATTCTCAATATATCGAGCGGGAAGACCCATCGACTGACGTTGCGCCGAAAGATGTGAATCGACGTATAAAGTACCGCGCCCGCGATATCGACAATTTTACAGCCCACTAAAATGTGCCGCGACGTTTTATTCCCTCGCGCCAAGAAACATATGAAACGTAACTAAATGACACGACAAATATCTTCAGATCCCGTGAAGATGTTATTCCAACGGTCGTTATCATTTATAGTATATGTCATATATTTAAGATTACGCGCTAAGCTTATTTTGTCGATCAAAAAGATTATATCTAAAATTCTTCTGCAATAAATGGCCAGACAAGTATCGTCTAATTACGCACTAAGATTGCCGATCAAAGACATTACATGTAAGACTCAATATACAACTTAGAATAAAGCTACACAAGCATTTCTTAATTGTCCACGTTCTCGCGTAAAACATAAAACGCCTAATTATGCTCAGTGATTACACTACATGCAGCTCACTCTACATACGTACCCGTGTTCGCATATAATTAAGCTACGGAAATGCCAAAAAACGCGCGTGTATACGCAAAGACGTGCGCGACTGCACTTCAGCGCGTCGACAGCTTAATTAATTACACGCGAACATTCCTCGGCTTTTCGTTCTTTTTTTAACGCGATACAGAAATTCAGCGGCGAAAAGCGTTTCCCAGCGCAGGGGTACGGTTGAAGGGGGAAGTTGCGTGCGTGTGCGTGCGTGTAGATGGTTTTGGGAAAAGGAAGGCACGCCACCGGCGTACCGGGAGACAATAATGCCCTTGATTTATTTCGCAATAAAAATATCCGGCATTAGGACGAATGTACGAGGCGGCTCACCTGGCCCAACCAGCCAGTCGTGACCCCTTGTCCCTTCCTTCGCCTACCCACCCACCGACGAAACCCACATCAGCCCATCGTCTGCCCATCTCCCCGCGACGGTCCGACGAGAATTTGCATTTTAATATTTGCCCTCGCCGTAATAAACCGCCGTGCAATTTATTCCGTTAATTAGCCACATTAATCGGCCCGGTTCGTATTATCTAGCGCACTGATTATGTTTGCCCGAGACACTGCGGCGGGGCACGTAACTCTAACTGAACACGTAAATGTCGCGAGACTTTTCGGAACGTACGGACGTCAATTTGGAGGGTCCTATTTCAAGAGGGTGATTGACGTCGGAACGTTCGCGAAACTTTGTAGCGGTTTTCGTTAGTTTTCGAATGCTCAATTTGGAACAAGCTACGTGTAGAGCTTTGTCTGGTAGCAGAAATATCCCGCAGTCGACTCGAAAGTTTTTATGCCTTTTAATTGATATTATGGTTTCGGTGGAAATATCTGGGTAACAAGTGGTTCTAAAAAGAAAAGACGGTGCCGACACGCGTGTTAAAAGTAAAAGTGCACATGCACGAATAGGCAACTTGTAGGGTGAACAAATAGTTAAAACGTATGTAATTGTCAGTTATATTCGATTCGATTATTTTGTTTGCTGTTTATAAAATTATAATATTTCAATAATACACTTCAATGATAAAACAAAAGAAAGATGATTCCAATAAAATCTTATTATAATCAAATTTCACACACAGCGTTATACTGAACTGTCAAATTTTATCGTTATGCAAAAAATAAAGTTTAGAATTTTTGCATTTAATCCGTTTTAGAAAAAAATTCTCATACTATTAACTATATGGACTGTGATTAAATTTGAAATATGTTAAAGTATAATTTCTCATATGTTGCTGTAGTTAATTATTTATTTTATTTCCAATTAAATGATCGTTGCACTTTTTGTTGCGCTTCTATGACTCAATGTATCGACTTGCTTTACTGCGAAATAAGAGCTTCAAACACTTTAACCCATTCTGTTCAGTTTTAAGTTTCGATGCTTTTGATTTGATAATTACTGGTACATGCCGGATTTGCAGTGTCTGTCATTGTTTTTAGAAATAACTGTTCGCCAGAGGAGATGCTGAAATCGAAGGACAAGTAAGGTGAAAATCCGCAGACGCAAAAAACTGCGGATTCGCAGAAAAATAATGCACGTCGAGAACGCGCGGCTATTGTTTCACGGAAATGTTACACGGCTTTCCGAATAAATGTAGCCGCCGGCGTGGTTGTTTAACTCCGCCAACGAAATGCATCCTCCAGATCCATTGTACGTTTCATATTTCGATACATCGTTATTTCGTTTAATTGCCTATCGTTCCGAAAAACAAGAATAAAATGGTGTGTAAAAGTGAAGAAATTGACCTGCAGATAAAGGAAATGAAAATCGGTCGTTATAAGAATACGCGTTGACCTCAATCGTTGCATTTTATCCGAACGATCAGTCGCAACAACAAAAATGTAATGCAGCGACTCGGCAGGAGTCCGCGACGAGAGTCGTATTTACCGAGCACTTTTCTCTGAATTATTTTTAAACAGCAGGTGAGAATCTCTCAGTAAACAGAGTCCGACAAATTGAAAGTTGAGACGAGCTGTCCTCGGTGGAAACGAACGAATCTCGTCGCGGCTGTATCAATTTCACGATCAGCCTGGCAAAACGTGCTTCAACGTCGACGGCGACGGCCGACGAAACAAGCGACCGAGGAAATGAAATAACATTTCTGCCAGCGTAAAAGCCGGCTCATTATCCGGCCGTAATTACGTGTCACGGATCGGATTCGAACGAGTCCGTTCCCTCTTTTCAATCCGACCCCGCGAGCATTACTGAGAGTCCACCGTCTTTTTTTCTCTCGAAACTCCTTAATTACTTTTCGATTATTCAGATTGCTCATTTGCGCGTTTGTGTTTTTGCTTATTCCACCGGGGATTTTTGGATAACGTTTTCTGGGCTTTCGTTTAGTCACTAAATTTAATGCAGTATTAGACCGTGCATAATCTGCGAGTCTATCAGGTATAACTATTATAACGCAGCCCACAGATAGAATCTCTATCGGTCGCAGAGTAGCTAAATCCGTTCAATTTTTGATCGTAAATCATACATGCGGAACGTCTATCATTAGTACCGGATACCAACATCCGTCAATACGTTAATTGGTCCTTTGACACATACGAGCGTTGAATGTCGCTGAATGTCCACGCATATGTACGCTTGTGCATCGATTCGATAATGCGGTCATTAAAGCAACTCGATCTAGGGAAGACACAGGAGAACGTCGACACAGAGAAATAAAAGGGAATACGTGGAAGTCAGATCGTTGAAGTTAGCGAGAATTATTCTTCGACAATCGGTGCACAAAGACGTTTTCTTACTTTCTTTGACGATAGCTTAATAAAAATAGATCAATAACATGATATCGGGATGCATATATGGAACCTACAGTCGAAACGGATGAAGTATTTTCAAGGAGTCTGTAAATAAATTCTATTTGACGCTATTGACTTTTTGGATACATTGACATACCGTTTATGGAGTTTCATTGCGTAAAAAGATTCGCTGCATCAGTATCATATTAAATACGTTTAATTTCAAGCTTATTATGATTTAAATAATATACATAATATATTTCTTGATTATCTAATTGTCATATTTTGCGACTTGTAAGTTTATCCGTTTGCAATCTTTACAGTTCTTCGTCATACAACTCGTGACACCTGAAGTTTCACGCGTTTTCTTTTCGTACCGTGGCGAAAGGTCACAAAAATTTTATTCCCTCGAATATCGTGAGATTTGCCGAGTGTGAGTATAATTTCGGTCGGCACGAAGTTGAAATTGAATTAGAACCGAAAATGCCTCGCTACGCCGATGCGAAATTGCACGGCTTGAAAACCTTATTTTATTTCCACGTCTCGACGCTGTATTTTTAATTGCGGAACGTTCTGCCTCACGTTAAATGTCAGGAAACCGTCGACACATGAGGACGTGAGCTGGAAGACGAAGTAGGGCGGTGACATTTTCGGAAAGAGGAAATAATTCGTATAAATGAAAAAAAATTCGATGAAAAACTCGTCTCTGGAAATGAGTGGGTTGTGCACTAGAATAATCAATGCGTGCAATTTTCCTGGTATTGCCGAATAGCGATTAAAGTTCAGTATGATGGTGGAAAATATTGACTTAGGAATTTTATCGTTCAAATTCTCGACATCTCTATCAGAAAAAGTTTATGTGTATTGGAGGATTTTTGTTTTATACCGTGTAAAATTTTTCTTTACCTTACAAGTAATAATTGTCCTAACTTAAGCACTTTACACATCACTTTCCTCATTTTTCAAATTACATGCTTCTTCTTATTCGGATTCTTCCTGTACAAAGCGTAACTCGGTTTAAAGCGGGCTTCTTACGTTTCTTCATCATCCAATTAAAATCACAATAAGGTTGAAATTAAGCTCATCGTCTGTACCGAAATATTTCGCAAACAAGGATTTTACATGAGAAAATCTTTCGGCCCTTTAAATACACAGACCGTAATAAACGGTTCGGTAACGTGATGATCTATAAATTTCTATAAGAACCGAAACTATCGATCCGTTTTTACATTTGTTTGCTGCCTGAAACTCATTTAGCGGGTACGTAGCTCCGATGATGAATTGGTGGGCATTCGCAGTCAATGATGGCCAGGATTCCATTAGCAAGCGCGCAATTTCTCGCCGTAATTAAGGTTTGCCGGGACGATCGGTTTAAAAACCTCCCAGGCGGACGGATTGGGGAGAGACGAGGCGGACGATTTTTATCGGCCGACCGACGGGAGAGTATCTGGAGGAAATGGAGCTCGATCTTTTTCGTCCTTCAGACGGACTTCAGTAAATCTTCCCGAGGACGCTATCGATTCAGAAGGCGGCGTAATCACCCTCTCTTTTTCTCTGCGTTCCTCCTCCCCATCTACTTTTTCCTTCATTTTCTTCCCCTCCACTCTGCCTTCGTCTTTATCCTCCGCCCCTTCGCCTTCTTCATCATGCTTCTCTGCAATCTCTCTTTTTCTCTACATTCCTACTCCTCGCCCACACTTTATCTTCATCTCACCTCTCTGTACTCACTCTCCCTACTTTCGTGTCAAACCTTCTAGTTCTTCGTATGCCTTCGTATATTTCGTGTACCGTACTTGTATTCATTCTATTTCGATCATGATGTAATTATAATCAAAGTAGAATCATTACCTTGAATGAGTGATAAAATAATTAATTAAGAGATTCTTAAAACTCATCTACTTATTGGTGTAAAAAGTGAAAAATAGATAATTAAGAGGATTGATTTAATTAAATCTAGGTTTTGCAGTAAATAGCACCTGAAGTTAATATAAGTAATTCAATACTAATTAAAGTTATGCGAAATTCTTTAAACAAGATTGTGAATATATATCTAATAATTAAGCAAATAATAATTCTATTGTTATAGTAAGAAGTTTAGATCATTTGAACGAAGATAGTAATTTTGTAAATTGGGGTTACACCCTAAACATCTTTACGATCATATGTTTGTAAAATTTAATATCCAAGATTAATGTTTTTATTAAATTATTTTCGATTGTGATAAAATTTTATTTCATTAAATATTTCACTTATTATTTTATCTAGGCCTATTAATAGTAATATTCGTATATCTCCGTATCTTCGAGACGTCCTACTTTCCTGCTATCTCTGTTTCTCCACTTTTTTCATCCTTAACTTTTTTTTCCTCTTCAATTTCTGCGTCTTTTAGTTGAGCCTGATCGAACACCCCGACCGCCTCCGGAGCCTCTAAGAAGCTCGTACATCATTATCGAGAAGATTGGAGTCCGATAATTTGGCTTTATCGAAATTAAAGTGTAACGAGACGGAATTGTCGCAAGCGAGAACTTCCTGGCGGAGCGTCTCGCAATGTCGACGCGCCACTTCATCATTTGCACTTCATCATCTGCACTTCATCATCGCCACTTTGTCATCGGGACCCAAGTCGAGAATGGCCGTAATATCATTGGGTACTAGCATCCATTATTCTGGGAGTTTGTCGACGTAATGAATTTCAGGTAAACTCGGTTATTGGAAATTTATTGGAAATTGTGTTTTTACGTCGGCGATTAGTTTCGACGAAGTTGAAAGCGGCAGCAACTTTTGTTTACACTAGAATGCTTCTCTGGTGAATTATAATGTTTCCTAATTGTTACTTCCTGTCACGCGTATTTTCAGGAAAGTTCTGTTCACTGGAAATTGCAATGGTAAGTGAAAGGTGTCGACGATTGTTTGTTTCAAACGCGTTACAATATCGGAAATAACAATTTCAAGCTGATGCGGACAAGCGAAGTGCACCTGTATAAGCCATCATTAATTTAACTTGATTTGGAATCGGCAGTTGCGATGGTAAGTCCGGAGACTTTGGCTTAATCACCTACTTCTTCGGTATCTAGAGTGCATCTATAATGAATCATAATGTTTCCTGATAGTCGCTTCGGTACCTAGTGGAATGATCCTTTAATGGATTATAATGTTTGCTAATAGTTACATCCTGTTACGAGTAACTTCAGCAAAATTCTGTTTACTGGATAATATCAATGGCGGGCGAAACATATCAGGAGCTACTTATCTTGAACACGTTGCAAAACCATAAACAACAATTTCGAGCTGACGTCGATAAGGGAAGTACACCCGTATAAAGAATAATTAAGTAAACTTAAATTGGAAACGTCCGTTGCGATGGCAAGTCCGCAGGAAAGTTATCGATACTTTCGTTTCACCATCTATTTCTCCGGTACCTACGCTCAACAGCGTATACTTCTCCAAACGTGGCAAAGATATTATTTTGTCGGCTTGAAAAGCGTTCAAGTAAAAAAAGAAAAAATTTTGAGTCAAAACTTTGACAGGCTGTACAGTTGTGAATTCGAAAATCTATAAAACGGCAGCGTAAATAAAACGACACCGACGTGTACCACTCGTAATCAGAACGAGCCCTGCCAACATCGACTCACCCCAAGTATGCTCAACAGTACGATCGCAAACGACACCAACGTGCCCCGACCTCACGTCCCGAACTTCCGTTATTTTTACAACATGATGCATGCGCATCCCACGCGCCGACATACGCATTTTATATCTACACGTATATCCGTGCGCGTATAGATATTCATATGGATATACGTACATGCGCACGTACGGGTATATATAAATTCTGACAAACGAACGTGCGCCCAGTCGCGATATCACGTACATTAATTCTCAACGCGACATGTGCGCCAGTCGTGCGATATTTTCCCCGTCCGCTTCGCCGAGGGTTAACATTAAAAAGGATCGTGGGCACGTTGATCGATCGACATTCGCCCATTATCGACGTCCGCCGCGTTTCCGGACATGGTGCAACCTGACGTGCGTTGCGTATCTACCGGTCACCGATAACGAATCGGCTGCGTGCGTCGGCACAAAAATATATACGCATCGACATACACCAGTTGTTTTTCTTTTTATGTATTTCAATTTAACCTTACCGTCTTTTACTTACAAAATTAAGGAATATCTAAAGCCCATCAAACTCTTTCACCAAGTGTTCCCCACGAAGGAAGAAAGCAAATTGTGCTAAATGCTGGGCGTGCTGGGAAAAGTGCTAGGAAAAGTCCAGAGCGGAAAAATTAGCGATTGAAATAGAGTAAATGAAGACCTATGATTGAAATTACTGACTTTAATATTTCATTGTTGAAATTCTCGATATATTCATGTAATAGTCGGTAATTGTGCTAATTACTCTTCAATTTTGACACATCGTTTTCGCTCATTTTGAAGATAATATTTATGACAGTTTTAATAATAAAATTCTAAAATTTCTTTTGCGAAGAAAAATGTAACAATATTACGATTTGGTGCATACGCACCGTTGGAATTGCCTGGAAAATAAATAATGGCAGTGATAAACTTGAAGAGGCACTCGCCAATTGGGGCAAGGCCAAAAAAAAGCAGATCGTTAGAATTTACTGGCAATAAAGGGGTATATTTATTAATGGTACATCGATCACACGGCGACTCGTCACTTGCCGTGAAAAGCGAAATGCTTATTTAATTGGACGAGGCCAATAAAATTAAATACACAAGCAACTGTAGCAAAAAGTAAGAAGTTATACTTTAACACATGTAACATTTAATGACAGTCCATTAATATCATGAAATTTATTTTCTGAAACAGATGAAATGTAAAAATATTACACTTTGCCTTTTCGATAACGAGTAAATCTCAGCAGTTGAATATAAAGCTACGTATGAATCGCGATCACAATAAGACTTTATTGGACTCAGCTTTTCTTCGTTTTTTGTTTTGCTTTATTGTTGCAGTGTATTATTGAAGTGTGTATAACTTTAATTACTCTTAAATAGGTATTTAATTTAAATAGGTATTTAAGAATAATTAAATAGGTATTTAATTCTGCCCTAGAAATTTCCTATTTCTATATCTTCGATCGGCTTCACGATTTGACATACGAACGGTGCCATTGAACCGTCGACACTGTTCGTCCGCGCGCATTGCCCGTGTCGAACCGAGATTTCCCGGAATGTTGCATTTTAGCGGGTACACGTTCAATGTTTATCCCGGCAAATTTTTTCCCCGACTCGACCTGCCTAAACGAAGCGCACCGCTGTACGGCGTGCAAACACAACGACAAACATGTTTGCGACTCACGCGAACGCTCGCCGCTAGTCCGTTAAATCACCTAGTGATCGTAAAAAAAAGAATGCAGGGAAAAAGCGGCGCGAGGAGGCTCGCCTGAAAATTTGCCAGAAATTCACTTGGCCGCTTCCCTATCGGCACGGTGGCGAGCGGAGGACGGATACGCTGATAAATAGGCGGCGCGAAATTAATTCAGAACGGAGAGTCGTCCGCGCTCGGGCCGGCGCGAATTAAAAGCAAGCGCGACGCGATTCGTCCGCGCGGAACATCGTCGTATTTTCCGGCGCTGGGGAAAAAAAGCTTTCGACATGTTTGTTTTCGGGACTGCACTCTCTGTAGCGGAGTTGGGTTAGGTCGCCAGAACGCAGCCGGCACGCGGTCACATTCGCGATGAAAGGCAGGATGTCGGAATCGGCGGTGTGGGAAGGAGCAGGATGAAATTTTGGCGACCGACTATGCGAACGGAGAAAGAGAATTCTGCTCAACGCACGGCGCGCTCCGAGATCGAGCTTTAAAGTGGAAAAACTCTGATTAGATGATATCTTCCGTTCCAACGTTGTTTCCATTTTAATTGGATAATGAAGGAATGCTTCAACGCCTGTTATGAATGAATATATTCACTTTTCCATACTATTCCTGCAATTCCAGATATGTTTCGGGGACACTGAAACCTGATGTACAAAGTTCTGGGATGAAATTATACGATGTCATTAGCGCAATTACTTTTCATTCGCGAAGAGCTTGACATATCCATTCATTACCCAATTAAAAGAGTAAAAACTGTTTTATAAACGTAAATGAGAAGAGTAATTGATTAGATACCTCGATTGACTGTATTAATTGAATATATCCCTTATTAAATATATAATATAATATATAAATAATCCCTTAAAAAAAATTATACACTTAACGAGAGTTACCGCATTTATTTTTTACGTGAAACTTCTTTTTTCGCGTTAGGATAAGTCAACGCATTGAGTCATAGAACAGTAACGAAAAGTGCGACGCTCACATGGTGCTGTCATTTGTCACCGCGCAAATGGCTTTCACGTTAAAACGGATAAACGTTTTGTCTGTGAATACAACAGCAGTGGGGGAAATATGTGCAGAACGATGTACTGTGGAAAGTGGGCAAACAATTCTTGTTGTGGCTGTGTACATATCGGCAAATAAGAGAACAGTGATATAATTGATTTTATAAACGGGATATTGCTTGCATGTACTCCAGAGGTTACAGCTTCATTCAACAAAAATTCGGGTAAAATATCAATTATATCAAGCGATGATTTCAATGTAAATTTTGCCAAGCCAAAAGCACGACCACTGACTGACGTCAGACAAATTAAAATTGAAGAGGAATAATGTCAGATGATATAGATTACAACGCATAATTACATATGTTTTAAATGTTCTTTTATCCTACAAATTTAAAATCCCAGCACCCTCAAAGTTTCACTTCTAACGAATTAAAAAAAAAAAGTTATCCTAGACCGTAAGAACTTGGGCGAAAAATTGCGGAGCGAAACTAAGTAAAGAGGCACCGTGGCATGATACAGGATCGAAAGGAACAAAAGCACCGAAGGCACGAGAAGCGACGAAAGGAAGTTTGAATAACCCAAGACGCGGTAAAGCGAAAGGGAAATATAGAGACAGATTGCTCGGTAATGCGCTTGAGGATTGAACGAAACAAGAGAATTTCCGGAACAGTAGAAAACGGTGCATAAAAAGTAGACGAAAGAGCCGAACGAGAAGGAGAGAACCGCGAGCGAGCGAGCGAGCAAAAGGCGAAACGTGAACGGCAGCGAAACAGGCGGAGCAGTATCATTATTATCATAAATTTATAAGCAGGTTTGCGCCCGAGCGATCATATTCTTCGTGTATTACGTAATCGCGAGCGGCGTCGTATTCCCTGGCAGCGAGCCATCACGATTCTCACGATTAAATAAACAACGGCCGGAGGGGTGAGTGAACAGCACGCACTGAATGCGAAATACTACCCCTAGCCTCTTCCCCTTCCGACTTTCGAGGACCCTCATACTACCGTTGCCCAATATTTTATTCGAACGACGAATAAAATATAAGCACAATGAAAACAATGTTATACGAGTACGGATTTGCGCGTCACATACATATTAGATAATGTCATTCTTTTCAAAGTTATTCTCGTTTATTTACGTAATTACGGAATTTAAAGCCGATTTTTGCTTAAAGCCGACTTTGAATATAGAGAATTTATTTTTTGACTTATTACGGAGATGTATAGAATTTTATTGTCCCTTTTAGCTGTCTGCGAAAATGTATATTACAAAATTTGTTTCTTTATTTTATATAGAATCTAAAATTCGACTTACGAATAGTAATTATGCTTACACTTTGCACATCGCTTTCACTAATTTAGAAATTGCGTGTCTGGCGTTATTACTGTCTCTTTATAAAGATTACATGCTCTGCGGAAGTGGGAGAGCTCTTGCGTGTTGGTCTATTGTCAGTATAACGTTCTATAGTTAAAAGCATTTCCAACCAAAACGGGACTTTATATTCTTTAATTATTTAAATAAATTACATATTTCGCTTGCGAATAAAATAAATTAATTGTAATTTAATGCAATCAGCTAATTCAAAAATAGAAACAGAATTTTAATGACGCAGTTATTAAACAAGCGGGAGAATTAACTAAGAATTTAATATGACAATTGTTCATAAATATTTTATAAATTTTATAAATTATAAATTATTCAGTGTAAAATATATTCGAGACAATTCGAGGGCATCGTCTAAAAAATTATACATTTATTTGACCGGCGAATAAAATCACTTAATCGCAAATAACCAGTGTCGATAAATAAAAAAATAAAAAAAGACGTTAATAATGGCGTTATTATGTCCTCCAAAGAATCAAATAAAAAGAATTTACTGTGATAATTATCGGGTGTGAAATATATTGCAGACAATTCGACTGAATTGTGAAAAATAAAAGGTCCGACTGGGGCTCCATATCGTTGACTCGTTCCCCTTCCCTCGTTTCCGCCGGCATACTCCGACGAATAACCTGTTCCGTTGACTATCCGGCCTCTTTCTCGTCGTCGACGTTCGGTCCAACGAGCAAGGAACTTAAATCGACTCGTGCGAGCCCACCGATTCATTGTGTGCGTCAATTAAATAGTCCGAGAGTCGCGCTTCACGGAGTTGGCTAATTTTCTCGGATACCCGGCAAGCTATCTTTTCGAAACCGGGATAACGGGGTAACTGTTTAATTAAATTACTATTTAATTAAATTGCCCCTGTCACGGGACCTTTTGATTGATCCTTCCCGAGATACTCATCGCGTATGTCGTGCAGATGGCCGGGAGGTTATTACCGTGACGGTAGCAACTGAAAAATCTCGTCTAACGGACTTTTTCTTCAGCGTCTGTGTTAATGCCGTTATTATTGTGAGCTAGTATTGGTTAGTGATACGTGCATGAAAAATCTACGCCGTGATAAATTACGTTGCTTTGACTTTTACCTGATGTAGGTATGGGAAAGAGAAACTCAATTTAAATGATATTTGAAGTAAAAATGTTTCGTGAAGGGTCGGTATACGTTCGTAGATGTGCGTGCAAAAGTCTGCGAAAGTATCGATATCTACAAGAAAATTGTAATTTGGATGTAACACGTTGACT